>JABCMJ010037698.1:1751-14934 GCA_014822125.1 Arbutus unedo | reverse complement strand
GATACCGGAGACAAACAAAGGATGGAGGTCAGATCTGAACCAATCAGATGCAGCAACGGCGACACTGACGGCGGGAATGGAGGCAGGGGCAGCAGCACCGGGCGGGGGGAACGGCGGCGGCAGCGGCGGCTAGGTTAAGGGATTAGGGTTAGGGTTTCAGTTGGTTTAGTGTTTGAGTGTTGAGAAAACTCAACAAAAGAGAATCGTTCGATCAGGACAAAGGCACTGATTGATGCTCTGATACCATGTAAAGTTTTGGAATCTCAAAGTTGAGTTTTACCTTTCATTGCAATCATTATATAAGTACAACTAGGAACATAATTACACTACGACCCTCTAACACTAAGCTAATTACTAATTACTAATTGTATAATTAATTTACACGTGAGCCCATATCTTAACACGATATTTTTTGTAGAAGGAAGAGGAATCTATTCCCAAGTACCGTTGTGATAAAGAGAAGATATCTCATTCTACATGGCTATTTGCCACTAAAAGTAGACATAGGAATATAGACAAAATAGAAATATAGACAAAAGTACGAAGAGATGGAGACAATAGAAGTACAAGTACGTATACATTTACGAAGAGCAACAGAGAGAATGTGGAGAAGAAACAAGATCTCACAACAGTGGAGAAGACGAGTCAGTGTGTTGTAGTGGTGTGGGTAAAACTTTGGATTGGTGAACAACACGTGCAATGGCTTCACAGGAGGCTGTGATGGTGATGGAACTAAGTGAGCATATGCTAAGATGGAGCCACACGAGGAGATGGAGAATTTGGAAAAAAATTAGGGCTCATTAAATGTAGCAACAACACAGACAAAATAACTACCAAAGGAAGGTGAGTAACACGTAGATTCCTTTTGGGTACAGAAATAACCAAGAAATGCACATCCCGAGGATCAAATTTTATCTCGATTGGGTCAATTAAATGAACATAACATGTGTACCCAAAAATCTTAAGGGTCAGGGAGTAGATGGTATGAACAGTAAACAACATAGTACAAGGAACCTACAGTTCGCTAGATAACCTGCAAAAAAAACATCACTCCAAAAAAATTTGCTTACCAACTTTTGAAATAAGAGAGCAACTTGCGTTCGGCAACTCTGTTTTGTTGGAGAGTTCAAGAACAAGAGGATTGATGGATACCACCATGGTCATGAAAAAATGTGAACTAAACATCATAAAAATATTCGCTGGGATTATTAGAATAAAATACACAAATAGGAATATTAGATTGGTTTTTTATGTCCATATGGAAAGACGTAAAAATGGAGTATAACTGTGCACTCTTTTATAAGATAAACATAATTTACCCGAGAGTAACCATCAACAAAGATAACAAAATAGTGAAAACTAAAACGTAGCGGAACACGCTCAAAATCTTAGAATGAAATACATGGAAATGACTCGATGCATGACTCTCTACTCTAGGGAGAAAGGAAACAAAGTCATGCTTATTAAACTCACGACTTCACATGAAAGAACGTCGAGACGACTACATGAAACAACCATTTGTTTGAGGTTCTATAGTGACGGAGGCCAAGACGATAATGATGCTAGTGTGAAAGTAGCATTACATATTATTAATTTATCTTTTATTATAAGGGTAA
The DNA here is from genome assembly GCA_014822125.1 of Arbutus unedo. Taxonomy (NCBI): domain Eukaryota; kingdom Viridiplantae; phylum Streptophyta; class Magnoliopsida; order Ericales; family Ericaceae; genus Arbutus; species Arbutus unedo. The sequence continues at coordinate 13,318 of JABCMJ010037698.1, read as the reverse complement.
CACAATCTTTACGACTCATTAGGATTACCCTATACAATCTGTCTCAGACTTGTATTATTTTTCATCATTTCGAATGGAATAGTATGGTTTTTCTCTTTTTCTCCTAATATGGTATCAGAGCATTGTAGGTACTTTTTGTTTTCATCCTCTCCTTCATTTGCATATGGTTTTGTGTCAGCAACCCTAGATTTGATCACAACATCGTCAACTCTCATCACAAGATCTCTTTCTCTCATCGCAACACCTAGATATACTCCTCTCTCTCATCGCAACATTGCAAGATCTCTCTCTCTCTCTCTCTCATCGCAACACCCATATATGCTCCTCTGGGCTGGCCGAAGACATAGGCCCACCAGGTCGCCGCCTTGGGCACTCAAATTTTGGCCCTAAAATAGGGCCCTGTATCTACATTTAATATATATTTAGTACTTCGAAAACTGCACAGATTCTCTCTATGGCTCAGCGGCAAAATTCTATTGCTACTTCACTCCTTGTCTGGTCTCGAAACTTCGTTCCTTCGGATTTTAACATTTTCAAAACTATCTTTAACTTTTCAAAACAATTTTCTAGCAGCAGCAATTGAGGAAGAAGCTTTTTTTTTCTCATACGCTTTGGAAACCACAAAAGCATAGGTATAGAAACTATTATCCTCCATCAACATATAACTAGTAATTCTTTGTCAACATAAAGCACGTTTGTAGTTTTATATTTTTATTTGAACTCATACTTAGTTTTAATATTTTTTATATTTTTATTTAAAGCACGATCTTTTTATTTAAACTTTTGATCACAATCTTTTTATTTTTTAAAACTCTTCGTGTAGAAACAAACCAATAATATAAAAAAAGAAGATACAAAATTGATAAATGTAAAAAAATTGATTCGAGATAAAAAATAATTTAAAAAAACTTTTAATCGTAATTTTTTGCTTCTGATTTTCAAGTTACTCTAACTACTTGATCAAATTAGTTTAGCTAATTTAGAATATTTTTTTATTTTTTTTAAAAATTTGGTAGAATGTTTTCAAACTTTTTATAGGGAACTCAAAATTTAGAAAAGCAATCTCTAAAGAACAAAATAAGTTAAATAGTCATGTCTTTTGACTTTTTTTTTTGCCTTTTTTAATTTGTTGTTGTAGGTTGGATCCATATTTTTTTATTTTTTAAATATTTTCACTGCAAACTAAAAAACCATGAAAACAAAAAGGGTCCAATGTTATATTTCTGCTTGGGGCCTTAAAATATATAGGGTCGGCCCTGGCTCCTCTCTCTCTCATCGCATCATTGTAGGATATCTCTCTCTCTCGCAGCATCGCAGGATCTCTCTCTCTCTCTCATCGTAGCAACCAAATCTGCTCCTTTTTCTCTCTCTCTCTCTCTCTCATTGTAGCATCTTCGTCAGACATCCTGATCTCATTGCAGCTTCATTCTCCCTCACTGTTGCCCGTGCTTTTTAGACGATCTTAACCTTTCATGCCTTCCTCTGTCTCCGGCAACCCTCACCAAATCTCTTTTAAGTCTCCTACGACCTCTTTTTACCCGATCTACAAGACCTCTGGTTCGACAACCCCTGTTCTGTTATGATTTTGTGTGTTTTCATCATGTCGGAGGATAAAATGCAAGCTATCAACATATGGTCGACTGGTAACAACTACTCTTATTGGTCAAATGTCATGAAAATTTTACCATTGGTGAGGAATTGTGGGGATATGTCGATGGTTCATTATTGCAGCCTTCTGATCCTAAAGTAGTAGGGCATGCAATTGCTCTTGTAAAATGAGATATGAAAAATGCACGGTTCTTACTTGGTTGCAACACTCTGTAGAACCAAGTATTGGCATGAATGTTTCTAAATATAATATAGCGTGGGAAGTGTGGAATTATTTACAGACTATGTATCTTGAATCAAAATTTTGCTAAACAGTATGAGTTTAAAATGTCTATCTAGAGTGCCATTCAAAAGGAGAAATCGATTCAGAAATTTTACAATGACATGACTAATTATTGGGACCAGTTAGCTCTTGTGGACTTGCAATTACTTTATAGCTATGTGCACTATCGTGAGAAACGTCTTCTGCAATTTCTCATGACTGCTCGAGATCAGTTTGCGCATCTTCGAGGGGTTATTTTGCATCAGTCTTCCTTACCCTCAATTGATGGCGCAGTTCAAGAACTTATTGCTAAGGAAATTAGGTTCAAAGCGTGTTATGTTGCATTTCCTGGTCAGTTCGTCTTTGCTACTCTAGCAGCTCTATCTAGTCAGTATTTGACACCTATTCTACCTACTCCTGCTTCACATATGATTCAAGTGATTGGGAAGCCTAAACCTCACGTAGATATGGTGAATGTATTTTTCACAATCAGAATGGCCACTGGAAGAATGCGTGCCCCAAATTTGTTCAACCTAAGGGACGCAACTCTTCTCATTCGGCTGCTCCGTCATCTTCTCGGCCACCACAACATTTCCATTGTCTTTCAACAACTCTTGCAATATCGATTCCTAACAGTGCTCCATCCTCATTTGATTAGTATCAACAGTTCCTGGCTTTCATGGTTGCCACCAAAGGGGTCCTCAATAAGCTTCTGTTATGATTACCACTCACCTAAGTTTGCATGGTCCTAACAGATTTGGGGGAGTTGTAGTGCGCATTCCTGTAGTGCATGTGTAGTGCGGGCAAATAACGTAGTTTTATCCACTTGTCCTCAAAACTATATCGTTTTAATTCAATGCATTTTAATAACTATTTGCATAATAAGTTAAAATGATGTAGTTTTGATGATAAAGCGGGCAAAATTACGTCGTTTTGCCCGCACTACAGGAAAGTGCACTACAGTCTCCTCGAATCCTGTCTTAACACCACAAGTATCTTACCCCCACAGAGATTTTTTATTATGGTTCTTCCCATCATATGAATCCCAATTTTTCTCTTCTTAGTAATTGCATTTCCCTTACTTTCGCCATTAGTATTGCCACTGCAAATGGATCCCCTATTCATGTTGTTTCTGTTGGTTCTATTTCATCACTTTTACTGTCCATCCTCTGTGTCTTCTAGGTGCTTCAATTGTCTTTTAAGTCTTATTTCATTAAGTTAATTGTCTGATTCTGGTTTTCACATTTTATTTTCTTCTTTTGGTTATGTTGTAAAGGATTGGGTGTTTAAGAAATAGATTGGCACCAGTTGTAGAGTTGGTGACCTCTACACTCTGAAAGCTTGCATATTCTTATGGAATTTACTTCCATTGCCTTATTGTCTTTTTCTTTGGATGAAAAATAATACAAGGCTGAAACGGATTATGTATGTTAATCCTAATAACCCGAGTGAGACAAAAAGACTACGGTACACTTATAATACAAGATAAATAAATAATAAATAAATAATGCTACTTTCACATGAGCGTGTGAAGCATATCGAGATTGATTGTCATTTCATTCATCAGTATCTCCAGTTCGTTACCATTGATCTACTTTTTCTTTTGTCCTCGCTTCGGTTTCATTTTCTACTTGGCAGACTCACGATACTCTCCGCCCTTTCATCTGAGTATTTTTTTTTTTGGGAGGGAGGAGGAGGGGTGGTTTCTGAAAGTAGCATTACCTATTTATTTTTTATTTATCTTTAATCATAAGGATTACATAGTCTTTTTGTCTCATTAGGGTTATTAGGCCTAGCATATATAATCCGTCTCAGCCTAGTAGTAGTTTTCATCATTTTGAATTGAATAGAACAACTCTTCTCGTTTTCTCCTAACAACTAGTAGGGTGAAACCGATGATTGAAGTGCAACTGAGCTAGAAAGCTTGCCATCGGCAAAGTAATACACACCAATCTTTCTTTTCGTTTTGATATTCTAAAAAACACAACAATTAGGAAAAAATAGAACAAAGCAATTTAAGAATTTTGTAAGTTTACTTGCGGAAATAAGACTAAAGACAAAAGAGGAACTTGTAAAACAGAGTAGAAGAGGACAACGATTTACCCAAACCCGCAGTATCCGCAGTGAAACCATCAATTAAGATGATGGGAGAAGGTTTTCCTAGAGAATAACTACCAAATAGGGTAGTAGTCTAGTATAAATATCAGTCATATGATTAGAAGTACCAGAATCATGATCTAAGGTATGCAAAAGGTGGACCTTTAAGAATGAATTTAGTAGTGTAGGAAGATGGCATCGGAGAGTATGCATACGATGGTACTCATCCAGTAGAATAGCAATGACACAAGTAGCGGAACTAGGAGAGTTAGGCACTACCTTATACATGGTAACATGATGGGCAAGAAGTTACCAATCTTTGATTCGGTGTTTTCCAATAAGAAGAAAACGAGTCCGTTGTTCCAAACGATCCACTCGTTCGTCCATTTCCTAGCTTTGATGATGCGACAGGTCGACGGCTTTGATACCACCCGATACGAAGTTTCTTGTAACAAAAACAAATTTGAAAGAAAAAGAGAGAGTCCCATTTCGAGAGGGGAAGACCTCCGGTTGGCTCAATTCGAGGAGAACCTACCTCATGTTCTTCGCAATAGAAGACTTTTGATAAACATTGAACTCCTTTGGTCCTACCTAAAGATTGTTTTAGATACAGAAGATAATAACAACTAATCCTAAAAGGTAGGGTAACCATGTTCCACTACACCGATATATCCATATTACACGAGACTAAGTTACAACCCCAATCAATAGGACAACTAACAAACACAAACTAGTAAAGGAAGTAACTTAAAAATAAAAAATAATAGGAGTGGAGTCAGTGGACACATAGCAGTTAAGATGTACATTTTCCAAATACTAGTATGGGAAGATGCACGTGCCTGTTATGGTTATTCTTGAAAAGATTCGTAGATAATTGTGCGTAGTTTTATGTGGAATGTCTGCAAAAGTAACTTTTCAGAGATTATCATGTTTAGTGAACTTTGTTTATCTTTTGATTTTTCTCTTACTTTTCTGGTGTGCCTCAACAAGAGAAAACGAAAACTTCAATAAATATTGACCAAATTAGAAGTACGTCAGTAAAGACAAAAATGAGTCCAATTCTTTTATGTCTATTTTGGTCACGTGGCATCACAAGGTGTCACTAGTCAGTTTCCTTTGAAAAAGTACATGATAGTTACAAATATAGACATGTGTTTGAGTAGATATCAAGTATAATGGTGATATTTTATGGTAATTAAAGTACAATGCATTAGTGACACCGACACTAATTCATGTTATCATTGCTATTTCTTTTCTTTATCTCATTTACTATTTGCCAATGGGTTGATGAAAAGTTCCATAAATTTTTACTTTTATCACTGCATTTCTATAGACAGATTCATATGGGTCTCTATCTTGAATCTTTATGATTTGGAGTGACGGTATCATTGTTGCATTCTATATATATTTAATATTATCATTGGGTGGGTCCAAAGTAATAGTAAGAGAAGGAAACCATGTTTGTTGAATGGAACCAACACTCATACACAGCTAGTAAAACCCCAAAACAACCAAACTGCCATATTGAAATGCACAGCTGGCATTCGTGAATACTAAAAAGCTCAAGGCTGGCTTCGTTTCGATGAGCTAGAGAACTACTTGAGCGCACGTGCCGGTAAGAGATTTTGAGGCTTGCGTTGCCTCACCTGTTTTTGTGAGACGGAAGATGAATGTGTTTATATAGCATGCAAAAACAGGTAGCAGAACAAAAATTTAACCAACCACAATCTCATCACTTGCGCTTTTATTGTAGAGGACAGAAACTAGAAAGGAAGAGCATGTTAAGATGTACATGTTTGAAATATTTAAGCTAGAAAAGAGTAGAGAAGTTTGATGGTTGATGAGGCTTTTGAGATACATGGGATGTTCATTTTTAATTATGATTCTTTCCTTGTCATGCACATTAGTTCAAATCACAACTTTGGGCATATTTCACGTTTCTCATTTCTCATATGGCTTGTACTTTGTCCAGGCGAACTAAAGAGTATTTTAAACAAACACAAGGGACCTATACTCTCGTTGAAGTGGAACAAGAAGGGGGATTATCTTCTTACTGGAAGCGTTGATAAAACTGCTATAGTGTGGGACGTGAAGGCCAGGGAATGGAAACAACAATTCGAATTTCATTCTGGTGCTCATTGTTGACTGGATTTTTTTGTTCTGCTAAAAGATCATCTCTCTTGGGACTTGATTCTGACAACTCTTGTTTGTAGGATCGATACTTGATGTTGATTGGCGAAACAATGTTTCATTTGCAACAAGTTCCATGGATAATATGATATATGTTTGCAAGGTTGGAGAGGCTCGACCTATCAAAACTTTTTCAGGGCATCAGGTTTGCATTTCGTTCAACTGTTCATTAGCTCAAATCAAATAAGCTGGCCTTGGCTTTCAAGAGGCTACTGAAAGTACAAATATCTGCTGTGGTGATTCAATAATTTAATAATGACCAGCAGTTCTGAACATGCGAGAAAAGATATTAATTGTAAGTAGTGCTGCAATAGGGCTTAATCTTCTAGAGAATTCTTCAGTTTGGGAAATCTTGATCCCATCTACTTGGTTCAGCAACAACGCTATATTGTCGGTGAAGCTGAGGGTTCTTTTTCCTGTTGTTTTACTTACTCAGTAACTCATTGTGCTAGTTTATAATATTCGCTGTCCCATAATTTTAGTCCAATATTCCAACTTGGAATGTTCCATGATGTTTGTCCATTTTGAAAAGTCAATGTGCTAATTTTGAGTCTTTGACATTATCCTGTTTTACCCTCCCCTTTGAATTTAAATTTAAACTTCAAACTCACAATGGTTTACCAAAGAGTACTGTTGAAAAGTTTCAACTTTTGTAGTGCAATTATTTTGTCTCCTTGAATAGTTGAATTCACAAAATGGACCAATTTTATGGGCTGGAGGAGTATTCACTTAGTAGCGGTGAGAAGGGTAAATAATGTGGGTTGATGTCAAGCATTAGTTTGTATTTATGAAGAACAGATACTCCGAAACTAGTCACGTACCTGTATTGGATACTTCTCGGATACCGATACTCACCCGGTACACCCCGATATGTATTGGTTATGCCAAATAAGAATCCAACATTAAAATTAAATCATCTTAATTTCGAATACTTTTCAGATACTCGGTGGATACTTCTAGGATACGCTGGATACTTTAGGGATACGGCTGGCGATGCATTTAATTTGCTTGAGGGTGCCGGTATACTTGAAGTTTCTAGTCTTTTCCTTGATGAGCCGGATATAGAAGCCGTGATATTCTCCGATGAAGGCGAAGAGAATACAATTGAATGTCGAAGTTGATATGGGTAAAAATTAGAGAATTATCACTTATTGGTTTAGACTTTGGTCGCTCTATTTTTGTGACTTTTGAAAATTAACTTGTGCTAAATGATTGGTATAATGTTATTAGCAATTCAACTACTCTTCTAGTTCTTTTGGCTCATTTTTATGCATAGTACATAACCCATAATTATAAAAAAAAATTAATTTTTATAGCCGTATCCCCGACGTATCCGTATCCCGTATCGGTATCCGTGCTTCCTCGGTTTGTATGATAGACAAGGTGTTGATGCTATACAACTTGTAGTTTATTAAATGACATACTTGATCTTTCTGTTTTGTTTGACTCCAGGGTGAAGTTAACTGTGTCAAATGGGATCCGACAGGCTCATTGCTGGCCACTTGCTCTGATGATTACACTGTAAAGGTGATTTGTGGTAGCTTTTTCCTTTACTATAGATATTTTTGTCGTGTTTTTTGGGCAAACAGATGTTCATTAGTTTCTTAAAGATGGTGTAGGGTTGATACTTGCTAATGCCTACTTCTTGTGATTTGTTTGCTTACTGGTCCTGTTCTGCATTTATTTCTCAAGAGGCGTGTCGTCGATACTTTCTAATGCCTACTTCATGTGATATAGTTGTTTATGGTCCCGTTTGACTTTGATTTTTATTTCTCCTAGTTTTTTTTTAGTTCCGAGTCAATTATTGTGTTTGTATTTCATTTATATTTTTCCTAGAAACGGTAACTCGATTGTGAGTTTGCTATTGATTCGAAATAACGATGCAGATATGGAGCATGAAGCAGGACAATTTTGTTTATGATTTGAGGGAGCATGCTAAGGTACTGCCAATCAGTATTGTGAACCATGTATCTAATTACATAGGTAATTTGAGTTCTGACATATTTAATCTGGTTATCAGGAGATATATACCATGAGGTGGAGTCCCACTGGACCAGGCACAAACAACCCCAGCCAGCAGTTACTATTGGCAAGGTATATTGCATACCATGAATTGCTACTTCGATTATGCTCACTAGTTTTAAGTTTTTTTTTTTTTTGGGAAGTATCTCCATCCACAGATATTTTTGAAGTTGAGTTTGACGTCTTTTGTTTTTCTGTTTTTGGCATTTTTGGGGCAAGCAACGAAATTGAATTGTAACAAGAAATTCTTATTGAACTCATCTTAGATTGTGTTTCATCAGCAAATATTCAGTTGTGCACGTGGAGTATTCATCTTCGTTTGTTATTGCATTTTGTTTATTTGTGATGCGTAAAGTTAGGTCTCTTGGTGGAAGGGAAACTTTTGTGGTCTTCTACTGAATGCTTTAGTTTTTAACTTTGGTCGTTTTCCTACTTTTTTGGGTCTTTTTGGCCATTGGTGGAACAATTTGTTTTGTGATTCATTATTGAGCTACTCGTGTTTGGGCTTAAGAGAGGACTTGTATTGCTGAACTGATGGTATACTTTATTTCCTTGTATTTTACAAAACCAGCTCTGCTTGTGGGGGTAAGGCGTCCAACCCTTCCTTAAACCCTGAAGTAGGGGAGTACTGGGTGGCCCTTTATTTTACAACAGTTTTCTTCTTGTCTATTAAAGATTCTTTGCTTTGACATTTTTTCCAGTGCATCATTTGACTCAACAGTAAAGCTGTGGGATGTTGAGCTAGGGAGACTTATTTGTAGCTTGAATGGCCACAGGTACGAACTTTTATGTTTTTTTCCATGTTTTATGTTAAGAGGGTGCATGTACAATAATGATAAATGATTAGCAAATTGAGATCTAGTACATCAGAAGTTGACATAATTTTGACATGGTTGCTAATTTGTTGCGAAGAGACTTAAGAGGTTCTAGGTCTCAAGTATAAATTGCAGGAAATTCCAATGTAACAGTATCATCTGTATTCTTATTTATTGCTAGATTGTAATTAGCTACTCTAAAATCTTTAACAGGGTACTATAGTTTCTGATTTTCATAATTCACTAAACACGGACAATTTTTTTTGTGAGATGGAGCTACTTCATTGGTCATTCCAATGGCACTTGTGAAAAAGTATTTAAGCACAAAGACAATATCAAAAGCCTACACAGCCAATCTAAACATATAACTTAAACTTAAGAGCTATAGGATTATAAGACCTATGCCTTTTATCTAGGGCCGAGCCTGATGCTATATTAGCAAATACTGCTTGGCAAATATATGCAAACTGAAACTTGTTCAGGTATACAGTCGAAGATAAAGGAAACTTGTCACCCAAAGATTGGTTGGACTCCACCGAAAGTGAAAGAAAACGTTGATGAAATTCACTAATTTGAAAGTAAGAAACTTCCCTTTGTCCAACCAAAAGTACCAATGAGATTCCCCAAAAGCATTAGGAGCTCTCAGCTTTGCTCTTCTCCCCTTCCTGCCTCCGGGAAACAGTAAGTCTGAAAACCCTAGGTGAGGAGGGAAAAAAGGGGCAGTGTACAAGAAGTTTGTTTTGGAAAGGCAATACTAATGATGAAATCCGGTAATGACAATGCTAGAATGATGATATCCAAACAAATGCTTCTGTTTCATGCATTTTGTTTTCAACATTCATTTTTCCAGAATAGAGAGGTACTGCGAGGCTTATGAATTCTGAACAATGTTTACTACAATTGTTCACATGATTATTCTCGGTCAATGCAACTGTTTTTTATTAGACTTTTGTTGATATTGCCTTGAGATATTTACCTCTCCCTATTTTCCGAACAGTGCCTGTAAAATATTTCTTGTACTAATTTAAGTGTACTTTGGTCAAATTACCAGCGATCCTGTGTATTCTATTGCTTTTAGCCCCAACGGTGACTACTTGGTCAGTGGATCTTTCGATAAACGCATGCACATCTGGTCTTTGAAAGAGCGCAAGATCGTAAAAACCTATACCGGCAATGGGGGTATTTTTGAAGTCTGCTGGAATAAGGAAGGTGACAAGATTGCTGCCTCTTTTGCTGACAACACTCTGTGCGTCTTGGATGTCCGATTGTAGGGACTTTGGAACTTTCCGCGCTGCATTGGAGGTGGAGGATTCTATTTCCCTTGTAAATGAAGGTGTTGACTAATTTTATTGGTGATAATAAGTTTTGCCTTCATAGTTATAACTTGAATGGTGGCCAAGTTATAATAAGTTTTGCCTTCATAGTTATTACTTGAATGATGACCAAGTTGCTGCCTTGATCAGGTAGATAGGCTGTTAATCATATTAGTACTGGTTTTAACTTGAATTGTTAAAAAGGCTCCATTTAGCCTATGGTTATTATTGGATTATTAGAATATGTTGGCCAGAGTAAGTTAATCTAGTTTAGTCCGTTTGGTCTAAATTATTTATGATGTGTTATAACCACATTTAATGCAGGTATTTGTTTGGCTCCAGATGTTTAGTGATTGAAATGCCCTTATTTCTAATCACCTTTGGATTGAAGGTTTTTTTGGGTAGGAATTATTTTGTCTATTTTTATAGGACAATTGTAGTACTACATCTGCAAACCAAGTTACAAACTCAATCAAAGGTCTGTAATAATTTAACCAAATGAACATTCATTTGGACATATTAATCATTCGGGAGTGAATTTGTGGGTGTATTCTGAATTTTAAATTCTGATTTTTGATATGCGGAATGTTTTTGGAGGAATTTTGAGAACGTATGTTAGTAAGTCTGGGGAGTATTTTTAATTTTATATTCTCAAGTTTTGATGATTATTATTGTCCTTTATCTTATAAACAAATTGTATATGCACCAAAAATTACACACACCATGGTTGTGAATACCGTGCCGTATCGATTGGTATATACCATTTTGGCATAAAAACGGTACCAAGTACTTTTGGTACCGTACTGTTCTCAATACTTACCTGTACTGGCGAATATGGACTATATCAGCCGGTACTAGTCGGTACAGGATTTTTTTTTTTTTAGAGTTGCAAAACAAATTAATTTTTTTTGGGCTCTCTCTCTATGGTTTATATAATATATATATTGATAGTTACGGTAAATTGATACGGTACGCAATACATAACCAGTACCGGTATGTATCGTACCAATAAGAAAATCGGTATTCAAACCGATCTAGTATTCAGAATTTTGGCTCGCACACACACACATGTATGTATATTTATTTATTTACTTATATTATTTAACTAGCTATTTATTCATATATTACATATGTATTAATATTCTTCGTAGTTATATTTATATCGATGTGTATCAATATACATATATTATTTAAATATATTGGTATACATAATACATATGTTACATATTTATCAATTATTTATTATTTTTTATTTTTTAT
>JABCMJ010037682.1:0-11813 GCA_014822125.1 Arbutus unedo | reverse complement strand
CACTCAAACATGCCATAAGGCTCCATTTGGATAGACATGGATTTCAAATTAAAGGACTTCACGTTCATCTTCAACCAAATATAAAGAGGTTTAGCTTACAAGTGGCTTGTAAAATTAGAAGTGGAAGATAGATAAAGGTAAAATACATAAGAATTTTATTGCTACCCTAATATAAGGACAATCCCTTACATAAAGCACTTCAAATAACTACACAACTTATTTAAAATCTATCACAATAAAGCTCTCAAACTCAAGGTCGAAATCCATACGTGACCAGCGTTTCCCCATTTCCGCTATTCTTATTGAATAACAGTCTAAAAACCCCTTTTCCTCTGAAATGCACACTATCCAAATAGAGCCCAAGTGTGCGAATAACCCATTCAGGACCCCTTCAGTTCTTGGCTGACAACCTTTCCCCTTGGATAACGCATTTTCACAAACATTGCTTTCTCAACCCATCTAGGACAAGCTGCCAATCAAAATGGTTTCAGTGAATTTGAGAATGTGTAGAAGTTGATTCATTGCGACAACCCACAAGAGAAAATGTTCTGAATTTCAAATGGATGTTACATCTGCACCAAAAAAAACCCTAACAAACAATTCTCAACTGCCCTTAAAGTTCACATCTTTTCTAGAATTCTGTCACCGCATTTGATTTATAGAATCTTACAGAGTCAGAGGTATGACGGAGACGATATATGTACTATATGTGTATGCGGAGAGAGAGAGAGAACCTGAGCGAGTTTGGCCTTTTCGGGATCGTCATTGGGGGAAGTGTAAGCCGTGGGAATGGATGAAGTGGCGAGAGCTGCTGTTCTCTTACTGGCCCAAGTATAATTAGGTGGAGATATTGGTGAAAACGAAGGGGATATAGTTTCTGGAGTCCTTAGGGAAGAGGGAGAAAACGAGTAGAGAGGAGAAGGGAGTCTGGGGGGTTGCTTGAAGGAGGGAGTTGGTCGAGGGGGGCATTGGAGGTGAGGTAAAAAGGGCTTCGCCACCCCTGGTAGAGGCGGAGCTGACAGCAGGCCGCCGGGCCGACATGCCGGCAATAGTAAAGCTTGCATAACTGGTGACGTTTAGGGACCAAGACAAGAAAGTTTCCGGCTATGTACTTGGTGATGCACAGAGTAAAGAGAAGTAAGTCTAATTTGGATTCTAATTCTAGTTTGTAAGTTTGGCATCAGTCCTAAACATCGTCCGGCAAGTAGTTTTCAAAACTTGTATTGAAAAAAAGTTGTGTTTTTTGAAAAACCAATGTTGTTAGAAATTCAAAGCGTGAACGAAAAGGGACACCAAAAAGTCTCCCAACAATTAAAAAGTCTCACTCGTTATATACGCTAATGCTTTACATGGATTGAGAGATTTAAAGGGAAGGTAAGGAATTTGAAGATAAATTTTGTGTTTGATTTGTATTTTTTTTAAGGAAAATGAGGGATAGGGAGAGAAATAAGAAAGCGAAGAGTACAACTATTTTATGCACGTTATTTCATTTCAAAAAATGGAAAGAAATTGAAGAAATGTGAGGTGAGATTGTGACTCTTATTTATAATCTTAATTGTACAAATTTTGCTATGGGTTATTTTATCAGTAAAGTAAATATTATAAGTCACTTGTTACCTACACAAATTCTAACACTCAAGAAAATGTAACTTATATTATTTCGAAGTCTATATCATTACGATCTAAAATCATACACTTTAACATCAAATTTTAGAAATCAGCTTAGAATCTAGAGCTATGTTGGCTTCTTGTTTTTCTTCTTAATTAGCTGTCCCTATCATCCAACAACATGTAACAAATACTGCTAATAATCAACTTAGTCGATTTTCTCCGAGAATTTGGAATTAGTTGCCCAAATCACGTAAATCTTGTTCTTTGAGTTTGTGTGTAGATCACTTGATCCACAACAACATATATAATTAACCTCTTGTTATTTCTTGTTAGGTACAAACGAAAAAGATAATTTAGGAATAATCTTCTGGTTCAAATTTGTTGTTAAGATTTTTTAACTTTTTTTACCTTTCCTTTATTCCTAACCCCTTGTGTAGTTTTCGTTTATTCCTAACAAGCTTTCATTCAAGCTTTTATTCCTAACAAGCTTTCACGTGGACAAATATCGGGAGATGAAATCTATAAAAAGGCATTGGGAAGTTAATTAGAGTAGAAAGAGGCACGATTCCTAATTGTATTTTTTATCTTTTAGAGAATAATGCAGCAAGAAAGACATTTTTTGCTCTGTCACATAACATGCGAAAAGAATTTTTAGAGAGCAAGATGCGTCATTGTCCTACCTCGTGATGAATTTTTTGATATTTGGTTCTACGATACTATATTAGTTTGTCTAAATAGGCATTTTTGTTTTTAATTTTCATTCCCAGTTTAATTAGTTGTTTTATAATGTTATTCCTTTCGTTGGTAAAACTATATAAATAATTAGTTAGTTTTTTAGTTGTTTTAATATGTTTTATTAATTATAATATTTATTCGGTGACGTATAAAGCGTCTGATAAGTTATGTTCGACCACTGAGCTGATCACGCGTTCTGCTTGGTTAAGTATGCTCGGTAACTTACCACATTCTCTGCTCGGTCAGACTTGTTCTCCTCAGTTTAATGCGCTTAGTTTAACAGAGGGTGACAGAAGATTAACTAAAGTCCTTATATCTCTTCATTATATGCGGAAATACCCCTCAACTAACCCTCCTATTTATACGGAGGATAATGCCCAAGATCTATGCAAACAGAGTGTAGATGAGTATAAAGGACCCGGCCAACTTATCCTTCGAAAGGATAAGCATGATCCCTTCCTACAAATTTGTCATGGTAACCTCTATATAATTCAGGAATCCCTATGGTATAAAAAAAGTTATAATTTTCATTTTCCTTCTTTAACTAAACGTGAAAAATATTTTAAAATCTCACTTTTATCTCCATGAACCAAACAAGTAATTATGTCTATCATCCAAGGATCTTGGAAGTTGTAAAATTTAGAAGGTCACTTCATATCTATTTATATAGTTCATTCATGTTTTTGTAGGGTACAAAAAACTCTCTATACATTTCCTATCCTAGAGTCGTGGTTTTTGTAAGAGAGAGACAGACAAACGCTACAAAATTTGACAGACAATCGAAAGATCCGTATTTCTTCGATTGAGGAGCTGTTTTACTTTGGGAGATAAACGTCGAAACATTCCTCCAATACCCACTGTGAGGTGACAATTTTATTTTAAGAGGACTATGTAAAACACATGACTTGGTATAGTATCTTTTTATCCATGTTTACATTTTGTATCCCAATTCCTGTATTATATTGTAGAATGTGTACTATAAATATTTGATTCGATTATTAATAGAAAATGATGCATCTTTTTCGGGAGTTTCGAGTAATGTTGAAATTTGTCGCATACATTTTTTTCCTACTACTAACACATCGCATTATATATTCAATTATACATCATATCTACATAACATGTTGCACAATTAATGATACCTATTATTTTGAACATATAGATCAAAACTCATGGACTTACTTTTATACCTTATACTCAAAACATGAATTGTGTGTCATGTCATATAGATATGATGTAGAATTGGATGTGTTAATAGATTCATTCTTTTTTAAAAACTACCCATCATTTTCGAAAAGAGAAAGTCTATAAACACAACCGTCTACCAATAATCCCTCATTCATAGTTACAAGATGTTGAATAAATATGCACTTGTCATATTATTTCTTAGTTATCGAGGGAAAAGACAATTTCTCTTCAGAAATTAGCTTATCAAATTGAATAAACAAGTACCCACAGCAGTCATCCCATCAAATGGAAAGGAAAAGAAATACGGGGGTCAGTCTGCAAATCTTTTAAGATCCTGAATCATTTTACTACCATATTACATCAATATGTAGTGAACTATATTGTAAACTGAAGTAGATATTGTTATTTTGGAGTTATAGATTTCGGGCTACTGAGGAGGAATGTGAACAATATGATAGAAATCAATTCAAGTACTCAATTCAGAAGATGTCCCAAGTGTGGACTTTGGGATATGTAAATTTTCTTGAGGGTAGACGTAGGTTTGTTTATATACGTCAAAGTGACAAATCATCTCGAGGGTCTTGTGCTATTCTTTAATTTTATAGATAAGAATAAGGATGAAGCTTATGAAATCTTGTTTTCTTAGAATCTCGTTTAAGATAAAGATGAGGCTGGCACCCGACGTCGTAGGCACATGGCCCCGTAAGAGGCATAATTCTATAAGGAGTCTGTTCAAGGGCGAAACCCCCAAAAATTTCAAAAAAATTTAAAACCTAGGTATGAATTTTTTTTTTCAAAAATTATATTTCGACCCCTCCCAAAGTCACAATCCTAATTTTGCCCTGAGTGTGTTACCTTCCGATGAACTCGTCCTAGACTTCTCATGTCCCTAGGACTCCTACTGCATGGCTGAGGCCCGTTTTCTGGGGACGATTAGCCAGCATCTCGGCACATTGTCCCCTGAGAACTTTGGCTGAGAAGATGAGAAGGCCAAGCAGACCACTCATGGTCGCACCTCGTAACTCAGCAGACCACCTATGACTAAGTAGACTATCGCATGGTCTACCTGGTTTTTGCCCATCAAGGACCTTGGCACTTCGTCTAATAAAATATGTTTTTTGTGTGATGTAACTTCAATTGAGGAACAATTCAAAGGGTTTGCTTGGTGATCAATGCCCTAAATTAGAACTTTGTTTCATCTTAAAATTTCACGTTCGATTCTTTTTGCCGATAACTCTTGAGCTCACCTCACTCGTACTGAAAATGCCCTGCATCACCAAAAAGATAAAAGCTTCATTTGAGGAACAGTTAAGCCTTCAAAACAACTATATATACAAAGTATATATGGCCCACCAAGTGAAGTGGCTATGACGAAATCAACAACAATGCTGCTCCACTTACCTTTATATTGGACTTGCCTCCGCCCATCCCATAACATGTGCATTATTAATGGAGAATTGAATTGAAATAGCAAGATAACATCATTGTCGCCCAACTCCTCAGTGGAAAAAAGGGCAACCAGAAAATGAGTAGTGGATTAGCTTGATTACCTTAAAGTGTGTACAAGGTTCTTACTTCTTGGTGTTGTGGTTTTCAATTGAAAGTAGAGCAGTTTTTAGAGCAGATCAGGCCAAAACAAAGCACACCACCCCCACCCAAGAACCCTGTTATGCGATGTGCATAATAAAGTGTATCGTGTGTCAAAACGATATCGTTTTAATAAAACTATCCAACAATTTGGATAATTTTTTAATAACCAAAACAATACTATTTTAATGCGCAACACATCTTATTGTACGTTGTGCAGAGGAATTACATGTCGCAATTTTCCACACAGTGATGATACTTTAGGAATGGCCCATTCCCAGTAGTAAAAATTGTCGGGTGGCTCTTTTTCACGTGACCTTTTTCGAGGGAAGGAAAATAGGAAAAGTCATGTGAAGCTAAAGTGTGTGCTTAGACTTCTTTGCCCTCTTTTAATTTCGTTGTATCATTTTTTTTTATAACTCATAATATCTGAAAAAGTATGTTGAGGTAATGCCTTGAATTCAAAGGAGGAAAGTATGGTATTATCGGTATTAGTATTGGAACTATCGGTAATAAGAGGTTTTTACTTTTTGGGTTAACCGTCAGTATTATTGATAATAGGAAGTTTTGATTTTTTGGGACAACAATTGGTATTACCGATAATAGGAGCATCATTACCGGTAGTAAGGCTATGCGTGAGAATCCTAGTGATAAGATTTGGTAGATTTATTTTCCTAATATATTTAAGATGCTATTATTTCTTAATCTTTAGGATATTTGTTATCCTATTCTTTAGTGATTGTTATTCTTTCTTATTCTTTGGGATTTTCTGTAAATATGAAAGATATGATTATTTAAAAACAAACTTGATGAGATCTAATTGATTGATACCTCACATTAGGATTTCGGAACATAATCGATCCTTGTAATCTCTCTTGATCATAGTGAAGTCTATCTATCTCCTCCCGTAAATGTACGTTTAAACTATTATTTATTTAGAATCACATAAATTTTTATGTCTTTCTATTTTCTTGTTGATTTTCTCTTCTTGTTTATCGTATTTGTTATAACATAGTATGTACATAGCTCGACTAATATATAAGAGACCAAACTCACCTTTTATTTGGGAAGTCTAACTATATAATCCCAATTGTGTGTTTTGTGCGGTTTGCAGAGCGTGTCCCTTATACAAATATGTAAGGCGATTAGACGTCGTTCCCTTGATGACTCTCAAAGTGGTTCCATTTGCACTTCACAGCTGAACTCGTGAGTTGTACTGTGCAGTGTTCACAATATGTGTTAAAATACAGTATTCGAATAATTTTTGAGTACCAAAACGATATCGTTTCTTACTGGCATGCTCCACAAATCCTTTCACAGCTACACTTTGTATAAAGTTAAAGTGGCTTGGTTGATGAAAGAACGTAAAGGGGATAAAAGGAAGGGGCAACTATTATTATGGTAGACAACTTTGTAAAAGACAGTAAGGCACGACATGCTAATTTTTCTTCACGGAGGCCAACAGTAACGTAATTTATTTTGTACTGTCATACCTTTTGCAAAATGAAAAATTATATAACTTCAATAGTTAATTTCTTGTTTTGCAATATGTATAAATCAATGCGCAACTTTCGAAAGTTGAACGTAATTTTACTGAAATAGAAACGTGAGATAGAGTAGCGATCGTGATAAATATAGACGAGTGCTATTTGTTTCGAGCGATGAAATTGACTTTGAACAATATCAACGAGTAATACTATCTACGTTCATATGTTACGTATAATTTTATTACTAGCAAATTGTTACTAGTTAAAACAAAAGCCTCTTAGTAGAATATCCTATAAAGGATTATGTGACAAAGTTGCTTTCTTGTGATTATATTTTTTTGTCTCAACCTACTCTGAGAGTGTGTTTGTTAGCGGTTAAAGAATAGTTTATTATCTATCATTCCAGATATAACTATCCGACTTGTCGTATACGGAGTTTGTTTACTTCTTAGAATCCCTAATAATTTATCCGTCTGGAGAACGATAAAAAATTTTCACTCATTTTCTTGTCTATATCTTATTCTCCTTCTATTTACGCAAACACCATTTCTCATTACGAAAATACCGCTATTAATATTTACGAGAATGATATTTATTTACTCATATTTATTATATCCTTCTTCCTCTAGAATAAATCTCTCAATTCTATTATATCTACCGTATTTCTTTTAAAATTTTAACAATTAATAAAAGGGCCGTTAGAAATAAAAGCAATACTAGGAATACAAATCATTCAGACACAGATATATTTAAAATCATTTAATGCATATGAGGTCCTTAATAATTTAAAATTTTTACATGCATCTAATAATTTCAGACACATCTGTATTCGAATATGTCCAAACAAACTTTTCCTATAAATAAAATGCTCTGAACTCAGTGAATAAATTTGCAGGAAGAGGAGATTGGGGTATACAAGAGGAGCACTGAACACTTACTCCTAATATGTGGACCAAAAGTCAATAAAGGAGTGGACTTAAGGTACTCTGCGTATCTGCTGGGGTCTACCAACTCATCCGGTTGTCTTGTACCTAACGTAAATAGATTCTCCTCTCTCACTCACTCTCTCTCTCTCTCTCATTCTTCCTAATTTTGTAAGAAGAAACCTGCTTTTTGCTATAGGCTCCCATTGCCATAACTAATTTATTTTTTATTTTTACTTTTTTACATTTTGTTATTTTAATTTTAATTTTTTATAATTTATTGATTTGTCTTGGTAAAAAAAATCTAAAAAATCTAAAACATATAAAATTATATTTAAAAGTTAAAAAAATATCACTTAAAACGACGAATAAGTTAAAAAACTCTGTTTTTAATTTATTTTTATCTTTTCTGAACTTTTTTAAATTTTTATAAAAAATTTTATAGTCTAAATGGACCCAATATTAAATAGCGATGTAAGACGTAATATTTTAATTTTTCTTATTATTACTATATACTTACGTAAAATTCATCACTACATATAATGTTGAAAGATAGTGAAGAAATAGAACTTGCCCAAAGTCTAATGTTTTTATTTGTTTTTATTAATTTTATATCTAATTTTTATAAATTATTAGTTTGTATTAATGAAAAAAATGTAAAAAATATAAAATTATGTTCAAAAATTAAAAAATAATTTAGACAAAAAATAAAAATATGGTTCTTTTCTAACTTTTTAAAATCTGTTTCGTAAGCTAAATTTTTTTTAAATCTCTCGTCAACACAAAATAGTAATTTATAAAAAAATAAAAGATACAAATAAGTAATTAAAAAATAAGTTCAAAAGAAAATTTTCTGAATAATTTTTCGATTAAAATGGGGTTGGACAGAGTCATACAGAGACAGCCATCAAATCTGCTTTCCGGTGTTTATATTTGTTCACTTGTATCAACATCAAATATTCATTACAGCAGACTAAAAACAGAGAACCTTTTGCTCTCTGCTCCCCATCTGCAACTCCCACCAAATATCCTCCACTTCCACTCTCTCTCTCTCTCTCTCATCTTACTCTCACACACAAATTATCGTTTTGGTCACCAAAACAACCATATCTGCAGTTGTTTACCTTCTCTCTCCCTCTTTCTCTCTCTAGAATAGCTTTTGTTCTTATGTTTTTATATGTGGTAGAGAATGTGAATTGAAGGGATAATCATGGGGTTCTCTGCTAAAAGTCTCCACCTTTACTGTACCTCCACTCTGTTTCTTCTTCTTCTTTTAATGGGTTCATCTACTGCCCTAAACTCAGATGGGACTCTGTTACTATCTTTCAAGTACTCTGTTCTCAGTGACCCATTATCAGTTCTTGATAACTGGGACTACACATCTGACACTCCATGTTCATGGACAGGCATAACTTGCGCTCAAATCGGGTCCTCTTCCGGGTCACCCGACTTATTCCGGGTCATCAGCTTTGTCCTCCCGAACTCTCAGCTTCTGGGTTCAGTCCCGGAAGAGCTTGGTCTACTCCAATACCTCCGTACACTAGATCTCTCCGGCAATTTCCTGAATGGAACTCTACCCACTTCCCTCTTCAACGCTTCAGAGCTCCATGTCCTTTCTCTTTCCGGTAACATGATCTACGGCGAGCTCCCGACTCTCGCCGGAGGACTGTCTGGCCTTCATCTTGTCAATCTTTCCGACAACGCATTGGGTGGGAAAATCCCGAAAACATTTTCCTCTTTTGAGAACCTAACTGTAATTTCTCTCAGAAGTAATTACTTCTCGGGTTTTATTCCGAGTGGGTTTGATTTTGTTGAAGTTCTAGATCTGTCTTCGAATCTGTTCAATGGGTCATTACCTGTTGATTTTGGTGGAGAGAGATTGCGATTCTTGAACCTTTCGCACAACAAGCTTTCGGGTTCACTGTCTTCGAAATTTGCTGATAAGATTCCCGCTAATGCTTCCATCGATCTCTCATTCAACAACCTAACAGGGGAGCTCCCAGAATCGATAGCATTGATGAATCAAAAAACAGAGTCGTTTGCTGGTAATGTTGATCTATGCGGGAAGCCTTTAAAGAATCAATGCACTGTTCCTTCGACAATCTCGGTTCCACCCAATATTACTTCGACGACTCCAGCAATTGCAGTAATACCCAAAACAATCGACTCGACTCCAGTCACAAATCCGACTGGGACTCAAAATCAACAAAGGAGCAAGCTTAAGCCGGCGACAATAGCCGGAATTGCAGTCGGAGATTTGGCCGGGATCGGGATTCTCGCCGTCATTGTTCTGTTCGTGTACCGATTGAAGAAGAAAAACAGTGTCGGCCAAAGCAAAAAGAGTATAACCAACAAAGATCAAATGAACGGCCCCAAAACTGAAGAAATCCAATCCCTACCGGGGGAATCGAAGGGTGGACATGCCACTTGGTCGTGCCTTAGTGTTTCAAAAAGCGAAGAAACTTCAGAAGGGACTACTGGATCCGAAAGCGACGAGAACAACACCAAATCCATTGATTTGGTGAAAGAGCCCGAGAAGAGCAGGTACAAACATAATTGAACCCATTTGATATCTAATAGGAGTTCTTAGTTCTAATCCGTGTTGCTTTACTGTAGGGAAGAGAGAGGGGGAGCAGCGCTGGTGATGGTGGACGGAGAGACGGAGATGGAGCTGGAGACTTTGTTGAAAGCTTCGGCGTATATATTGGGGTCCAGTGGGTTGAGTATAGTGTACAAGGCAGTGTTAGAGGGTGGGGCGGCGTTCGTAGTGCGGAGGATCGGAGAGGGCGGCGTTGAGCGGCGGAAAGAGTTTGAAAACCAGGTTAGGGCGGTGGCTAAGTTGCGCCACCCGAATCTTTTGCGGGTTCGAGGATTTTACTGGGGAGAAGTTGAGAAGCTCGTTATCTACGATTATGTCTCCAATGGCAGCCTCGCCAGTACTGGTGGTTACAGTAAGCTCGCTCGCTCTCTCTCTCTCTCTCTCTTTCTGTGTTTTTTTTTGTGGCGCAAGCTAGCAAAACGGTTTTCTGCTAAAGTACGCTTATTCTTTTCCCGCGAAACCCGTGAACTGCCATTCGTCCTTTTTGTTAACTGCAGTGGATTTTGGAATTTCATCGTAAACGTTAAAACAAGCAAAATCAAAGATTCCTACCTCAGAAAAATATTAATAATCAAAGATTCCCATTTTCAAACACATTTCACTGGACTTTAAACTATTTTATTTAATCTCAAATTTCGAGATGATCCAAAAACTATGAACTATTTAGGCTAGGTTTCCATCACTTTTTTCATAATGATTTTGTATTTATGTATTTTTTATTCAATAATTTTACGTCAAATTTTATGGACCATAGTTTCAGCTCGACAGAAGAGTAAAAAAAATTAAAAATTAAAAAAATTTATATGTATTGAAAAAAAAATCGGTTCTGATTTTTTATTATGAACAATGGACATAACCAAACCAGACTGTAATAAAAAAATCAATTTTCTGGTAATTTATATTTTTTATAGTCTCTATTTTTGTAATATATATTTTTTGTAATTTGTATTTTTTTATTTTCGGTAATATATATGTTTTTAAATTGCGCTTAGTTTCTTGATAGCCTAAATGTTTATTTGTGAATTAAAAAACTCATTTTTTATTTACATTTGACTTGATTCAATTCAACCAAATTGAAAAATCGGACCAGACCGGACCGAAACCGAATCAACTAAAATTAGTTTGGCTTATGTGACACCCTAGCTAGGGTGGTGCCAACTTTGAGGCCGAGCGTCAGGGAGAGAAAGTCTCAGTGGATGTTCGGATGGGTGGTCAAAAGTCTCACATCACTTAGTGGATGTAAGTTCGATTGTATTTATAATAGACCATGAACTTGTCTTAGACAAGACCTTTTAAAACTGTGATAGTGCTAAAATCCAATGGAACTTCACAATTAAGTGTATTAATTCTGGAGAAATCCATTAATGGGTGAACTGGAAAGTCTATGGAATTTGGACGGCGGCAAAAGAGAGCAATATTGTGTAACGCGAGAGCAGATTACAATTTGGTTGATTTGAAAAATCTTAAATAGATATTTCAAGGTTGATCTAAGTTTTTTCTTCAAATTGAACCGGATGTCAAACGGTGGTACACTGGACCACTTGAATCCCCCTCATGATTTTTTGCATCTTTTATATGGTCTGAAAATAGCATTTCCTTGCTAAACTACACTGGTGTTTAACGGTGGTAGGACTGTGACTACACCCCCATTTTTAACAAGACACTAGACAGACATTCCTCTCC
>JABCMJ010037673.1:0-15808 GCA_014822125.1 Arbutus unedo | reverse complement strand
AAGCGTAGTCTTTATCTATTATTGTAGTAGTGTAAGGATAGACCGAGGCCAGCGATTTACACTGTTTCCTTAAAACAGATTATGCCCTCCCACAGATGCTCACAAATCTAGATATCTGCCTCCCAAGATTCAACGATCTTTTCACACGAATGTCGCAACACTTCGACAATATGCACGGCGAATGGAGTTTGTGCAGAACTTCTCTGGACTTTCTATATGTAATAGTGCGTTGAGTGCTTTTTGGAAAAAAAAATGAATCAAATGAAATGGGTGAGGGGAGACTGTTTATATAGGCCTCAAGGTGCCTGTTCGGAAAAATTTAAGAGGCATCGGACACAATTGTTTGGAGTAAAGGGTTTGGTCATAACTTTTCGGTAGGATAGGATTTCGTTCGCATTTGTTCGGAAAAGAGAACTCTTTCCTGAATTTGCACCAGTTTGGACTTTTTAGGTTGGCCCAGTTTGGGTTTAAGAATAAAAATCTCAATTTTTTGCCTAAAAATATTAAACGGATTGGAAACAAAGCCCAAAGCCCAAAGCCCCACGGCCCGGCCAGCTCGACGGACAGCGACATGCACGTGTGTTGTCAAAGCGGGATTACAGCGCACGCTCGCCCACTCGCAAAAGTTGTATGACCCTAAGGACCAAGCCCTTATGAAAATTTTGCCTTTAAATACTCAGCTTGTTCCCAATATTTTTCCAATGTGGGACAAGATTCCAAACCTCTTAAAATTCCCTGCTTCAAACATCAACTTTGATGTCAAATTTCTTTCACATCTCAAATGGGTTTAACAAATTCTTTGCATGGTGTTAAGCTTCCGACACAAGAGATTATCAAACACCTTTGGTTTGTCCCAAATGACGTGTGGGATCCACTTTTAATTAGTCCCAAAGTGGCTCATGTAAACCCATATTTCCAACAATATTTATGTTTAATACTGATTAGTATTTGAATGGAACAAAATTTATAGTGAAAAAATCTTTTGGGAACTGGGTTGAAACTCAATCTTTGAAGGGAACAAATTCATATTGACTTTTCCATCCTACAGGTTTATTCTATTTGTTTGAAAGCATCATATTACAGCTGATTGGGACATTTTATTTCAATCTATCTTCTCATCGCTTGCGACCATTTGTTTATAAGGTTCTGATGCAGGGCTTCGGGAATGCCTATGCTATAATTTGGACCAAAATTTAAATAACATAATCATAATGACTGTAATTAATATTTGATGAAGGAGGTAAAACATAAATAAGAATTATTGAATTTTTTCTCAAATAATTAAATAAGTTCGACAATAAGATGTTCTTATACACGTGCATGTTCTTATACACGTGCATGTTGCTAAGCTCGAAAGAATGGAAACCAGCCTGAGAAAGATAGTTCACTTGTTTGCCGACCTAAGAAATACGATTCAAAAAGTTACCGACTAAAAGAAGGCGGTTAACATGATCTAGCCCTTTTGAGGGTGGAGAGTTGTTCAAATTTAAGCAGGAAACTAAGGATTGTGAAAAGCTACTAAGCATCAAATATTGCCTATAAATATGGAAGGAAATAGAAGAAGAAGCTCTCTTCAAAAAATCATGAAAAAATACATAATTTCATGACTTATTTTTTGTTATTTTATGAAGTTCTTCCTCGGTTATTATTTTAGGCATAGATGTAGTCGGTTATAATTATTCTTATTTGTAGTTTGTAGTATTTGTTGTGGATGTTAGCCTAATTCGAAGTAATTGGATCATTTTGTGACTTCTTGAATGTCACCAAATTTATCATTCGAAGTAAGACTTCAGTTCATTCTCTTGACTCTTCATATTCTAACTTTGATTTTGATATCCACGTGTCAACACCCAGGGCAAGTTTGTTTGAGAGATAATGGGATAAGGATATAAAATCTCGAGGTCTACAATCATGTGTTTATTTTGTTTATGAAACATCGGAGTAAATATCTGGAGGGAGATTATATCCTATTGAGAGGTGATATTACAAATCTCTTCCCTTGTGATAGGACAACAATGACAATATTACCCCTAAAAAAACCATACAAAGTAGAGAAAGGAAAAAAAAGAAAATTAATTTTCATTTCTATTTCGATTAAATATTATTCATTTCGGCATGTTTGGAAATTTAAAAATAAAATTCATTTTTATTATTAATTTCTCATATATTTTCACATTTCTCAATTATATTAACTACTGAAATAAACAGAATAAAATTCTATTAATTTAGCCAATCTTTTTTTGTGTTATTAAAATTTATTTGTTCTAAATCATTTCAACAAGGCTCATGAAAGGTTTTATTTTTTAATTAGTCATAGAAGAAAAGAAGAGGAAGCTCAATTTAATTCTAAATTAATTTAATTGTATTTTTTTTTTGTTGCAATCAACCAATATTTTTTTGGATAATTTAAATCAGATTAAAAATTAAGTGTCCCTATTTTTTAATTATTTTATTGTAAAACTAAACAGTGAGTAAATAAATTGAAGAATAGTTTTGTCTTTTACTGATTTCTATGAGGGTAAAATGGATAATTAAGTTTCAATCTAACCATATTAAAGTCCATATTTTAAAATATTCATTCAAAACAAATACAGGATATCCTTCCATTATATTCAGCTCTATATTTACTAATATTATATTTACACATAATCCCAGATTTTATATCTGGACAAACAAACAAGTCCCTAAAGAAAATCATCTTCACTAAAATAAGAAAATAGAGAACACGTTAATTTTTTTTTTTTTTAAAGATAGTTAGAATTTTTTTTTTGACACGTTCGTGTACAATCGCAATCCTTAGATAATATTTGAACCAACAAATTCATAATTCTGACGGCACGTCTATTAGAAGGATCGACTCAAATTAGTTGTCAATATGAGGACTAATTTAACACTTTCATAAATTGAAAGACGGCAAACATTTTTTAAATTGTTTAGTAGATAGATGTAAAATTTTGCATTTTTTAAAGTATTTTTTGGCTTATCGACACTTCCTTTCTTCAAGTTACTAGTGGAACGACTACTTTTACATATCCCTTCAATGATTTCAGAGAACCAACCACTTACAAACCAGCCAATAAAACTCAAAATAACCTCTAATTTCGATCGCATTAGGAGTACGTCATAAAAAGTGACAAAGTATTCGACCCTTTTTCTTAAAATAATGAAGTCATAGTTTCCAAATACCTGTTGAACTGGTTTTACTTTCTGGACAGTTTTGGAGAAATTGAGGGGTACTGCTGTGAGGGGCCTGCCGTGCTCCATCCCCAAGACTGAAAATGTGATCCGAATTGTTTATTATGTTCAGCTGGCCTAGAGCCAAAGAACAAGCGCATACAAATTGGATAAAGTCTCCAAAAAACAAATGAGAGATCCAAATCAGATACAGTAAGAACATGACCGAAACACATTCGTCTCCAAGATTATTTTCACAATCAATAAACTCAACCAGCTGAATAAAATGAATGATTTCGATCACTTTTTGGGACTCGGACTGATACTCAAAGCAGGGCACAGCACCCCTCACAGCAGGTGAACTCAAAATGGTATCATATCGCATATACTACTGAACAAGTGAGAGAGATCAATACACCAGCACTTCAAATTAAACTATTAGAAGGTAAGCCAGAAAGTGAAGAAAAAGAACTTTTCGAGGATGATTACCATAATTTGTCTTATTTACACTACGATACAATAAACAGATAAAGGGCAGATAGCCAACTAACCCCGAGAAAGGTAAAAGGGTTGGTACCCAGAAAATTGAATTGAAGTAGAATATAAATTGAGACGCGGGGTGGTAAAAAAGATTTTAATAAAAAACCATAGGGAAGGAGGTATTTGATTATGATAAAAGTCTCTATGCTTAACTAAAAGATCTTCGAGGAAAAGGTTTTGAAAGGAAACTTCCTCCATTTGAATTGCTAAATTTGGGAAGAGGGTGATACCCCACCTGCCTCTGATCGTCGAGCAGCCTGGCCAGAGACTGATGCCTTATCCGACCCACGAACATTGTACTTTTCGTATACCTTTTCACGGTTCTCCGACCACCATGTCTCTGCTTGGTGCTCACCAAACCTTCTCCGACTGCCAATGCAAATTACAACATCAGATTGAAAAAGAAGCCGATATAAGTTTTATCAGGTCGATATTTAATGTAAAAACATAGACCTAAGGACCAGCTTTAGGCACCATATCCACAAGGCAGATCCATATCAGGACCAAGTCCAAGCATAGCACAGCTGAACAAGCCAAGTACAAAGTATAATGACTAGCCAAAAATTAGAATTTTTTTTCCGTGGGGGTGGGGTTGGACCATTTTACAGCATGAATATGGTGGTGCGTGTACAATCGTCTACATGTCATCTAGAAATTTATACACAGTACTGCATAAATTC
Organism: Arbutus unedo; assembly: GCA_014822125.1. NCBI lineage: Eukaryota > Viridiplantae > Streptophyta > Magnoliopsida > Ericales > Ericaceae > Arbutus > Arbutus unedo. Next base: position 11,414 of record JABCMJ010037673.1, on the reverse strand, counting down.
CTGATATAGATCAGTTGTTTCTTCCATACACATAACAAACAATACCAGTTCAATGAGATGGATGAGAAAAAAAACAGTTACCTGAAGCGCACTCGCTTAAGATCTCTAGTTCCATCCTGGAGGGCCACAAGGGTAATGTACACCCCAGGCTCATAATGTTCAATCCATTCAGCCTCGACTTGGTTAGCATTACCAACCACTGCTGAATTCCTAGATCTCATGCTGTCAAAATCTTGGACAGCTCCAGACTCCGCACCGTCAGGAGCATCTGACAGACTCACCCCTCCATTACCATTCAGAAGTCTGGCATCTGGGTGGTCATGTCTCCCACTAGCATTCAAAATCCCCTGGCTTTGATGGTTTGCATTTGTTTCCTTGCTTCCAGTTTTGGACCTAGGCAATTGACCAGGGCTCTTAATTCCTTCTATTGTAGCAGGATGGTCTTCAGGTGAGGCTGCCAAGTGAGAGTCGTTAATAGAGTCAGATTGATGCGCTCCATTTGTATCAGGGCTGTGAATTCCATTTCGCTGCAAGCCATTCGGTATTTGAAACCCTCTTGTACTATCGCCTCCATCTACCTCAGGTGGTAAACTAGCAGCCATATCCTTGAGCTGGCATAAAAAGAAGAATAAATAAAACAGAGGAGCATTCATGCTCAACTGAAACAAGGAACTTGCGCAGAAAACAATCTTTGCAGGTGAAACGGAAGTGTAATTAGAGGCACAAACTTGGAAGTTCCTAAGAAAGAACCCTCTCCTTTATTTCATAATGTTTAAAGAATCGAAAGGTTGTCGTTGAAAAGCTGAGGACATTGAAACTAGCAAAACTTCCTCCAATCGATCAGTACGCAAGCCAAAAATACAATATACAAAGTAACAAGGCTGATGGAGCAGGAAAAAAAACATTACTAATATGATTCACATACAATCCCACATAAATACAGCCTCCTATAAATCTTTCTAGTAGTTCTAGACATATTTCACGAAAAAAGGGGTTCCAGGCAATGGATTTAAATAAACAAGCCCAGAAACTAACCTGTGCCATAAGTGATTTAATTGCACCTTTCGCAGCTTTAGATTTTGTAGATTCTTCAGCAGCTAGTGCCATCGCTTCTTGAGTTTTCTTTACAGACTTTTGAAGCTCTAATTCTTGAACTTCACAGCGATGTTGGAGACTCTCAACCTATGTCATTCCATTATCAACAAAATCAGAAGCCAAATATGCATTAATAGAATCTTTCACCAAAGTAAAGAAAGATACCTGTGCACGTAATTTATGAACTTCTTGATTCAAAAGCTCATTTGTTTTCTTCAAACTATCAGCAACACTTTTGGAGAAAGAAAGTCCAGCTGTCGTAGGAACAGGTGTTGCAGAACGTGGTGGGCTAGGTTTCCTAGAGAAAGGTGACACAGATCTAGAATTAACACCAGATGCTGTGAGAACTGGTCTGGGAACACTTTGATGCAGATCAAGAGCGGTATACATAACCGCATCTTTCAGTTGTAACAGAGAAGGTGCTTGTGCAGGACGACCTAGTGACAATGTATTAGCTTTCTTTCCTTGTTTGGCTGCTTTGTTATCTAAGTGTTTAATTAAATCAATATTGGAGGGCATAGCTGACTTTGACAATCTTATCTCAGCCTTGTCTATCCTGTCCCTATTTTCACCTGAAAGGCGTGGTATAACATTCTTCTTGTTGTTGGTACCCGCTTCTGCAACCTTGCTTAGTTTGGCATAACAAGAATCACAGACACGATATAGCTTGCTCGGATTAGGAGCAAGGGCTGCTCTAAGTGATTTTCTAGAACTACAAGAATGGCAGTGCACAAGTCCACAGTTGTAGCAGTTGTGCCGCTTCCTCGTAAACCCAAAAGCTTGTCTACAAGCTGAGCACTGAGACTGCTCAGCACCAGAAACCCATTTGTGAAGGCATATGGCTGAGGTGTAGTTTGAACCACAAGCAATGAATCTAACATGCCTATCCTTCAATGCTTCAACCAAAGTTGGTGTTTTCCGATCTTCTGTATCTCCATGGCCCAGCCTCCCATTAGCTCCCTTACCCCATGTATAGACCTCATTCCTGGATGTTAATACTGCCACATGATATGCACCACAACAAATCTCTTCGACAGATTCCCCAACAAGCTTATCTTCCACCAAGCAAGGTAGCTTTCCATCAGACTGGGGATTGCCTAGCTGCCCATAAACTGTGCTACCCATTGTAAAAACATGGCCTGATGTGGTCAAGCCAACAGTTAAACTATGCCCGCAAGCAATTTTGTGAAAATTGTAATCAATGAGTGCTGGGACACAAGTCGGTTTAAGCCGAGGTTCCTTGTCTCCATGTCCAAGGCGATTTTTATCGCCGTCCCCCCATGTAAACAACTTACCATCCGGAACACTAGCATTAGATTGGGTGACGATAACCTCCACAACAGCAGCAGTATGCCACACCCCACATGCGACTGCAATTGTCCTCAACCCTGACAGAGAATCCACCTCTCTTGGATATGATACAGTTTCCCTGTCTCCATGGCCCAACACACCAAAAGTTCCGTCACCAAATGTAAACAGCTGACCCATTGATGTTACCAAGGCTGTATGCCATGGACCGCAAGTTACCATGGCAATTTGAAGTCCCTCAAGAGGCCCAGAAATTCTTTTGGGTATCCAGTGACTCAAATTGGTACCATGACCAAGAATCCCAGCATTGTGTGTCCCATCTCCCCATGTATAAAGTTCTCCAGCCATCGTAACAGCACAAGTATGAAACTCTCCGCATGCGACAAAATCAACACTACAAAATGCTAAGGATTCAACTAGATGAGGTTGTGTAACATCTTTACCAACACCATGACCAAGACGTCCTCCGGATTCTTCACCCCAGGTGAAAACTTCACCTTGCCTGGTCACAAGGGCGGAATGCCTGACCCCACAGGCTATATGGTGCACATCCAAAACTACATTGGATTCTAATGGCTTTGGTAGGAGTACATCGGCTCTTGTACTTAAAGAATTGGCACTTTTATCAGCCCCAACCTTGACAAGATTATCACATAGGACCTCGCCCCATATGTACACATCCCCTAAAGCATCACAATCATCTGGAGCAGAACCGTGACTGGAAGTGCTTGGGGCACTAGATACACTAACTCGAAAAGCATCTGAACCAGATCCCTTCACCTGCATATTTGCTTGGTCCAAAGCTACATGTGACCTTTCAGAACGGGTAGAATTATAAGGCGAATAACTCTTGGGAGAGGTGTTTGCGTTGTAACTGACAGAAACCTCTGGGGAGCTAATGTCTCGTGTAGCACTCACAGAACTGTCACTCGCGCTATTCGACGTCAAGTCTCTATTATCCTGAAATCAATTGAGCAAATCCTGAGCACCACATATGAAATAGCTGCTGACAGTACAACAGGGGTAAGAAACAACTGGGACAATTTGATCATGCCCCAATAGTGATTTCAGTATATACGAGTTTCAAACAAAAAGATCTATACCAAAACATATGTGCACATGTGTTGAAAATGAAGGACAACTACCAAAAACAAATGAAAAGCTGGAACTTTCAATTTCTAAGTTCCAACTAAATTCATTTAATATTGTGTAAATCTAATTCCATAAATATAAAAACCGTTCGAGTAGCACTAAGACTTCATACAGATGGTCTGCAAGTGTCACTTATGTCACACGTCAACAGCCATCCATGATATACAAAGCTTATATTTTCGAGAAACGACACCGTTATGTCAATTAAACATAAAAACCAAACTGGAAAGTATTCTGATTGATTCAGATCGTTAAACACAGAACACCTTGCATTCACCTCATAAATCATTAAGTAAAACAAAAAACACCAGACAGGATGGGCAAGTTGCAGACGACGACAATTAATAGTAGTAGCCACCAGGATTCTACCAAAATGGAAAATCTATGAATAAAGAGGAACACACGATTCAATACCATATTTACAATTCATAAGCATAGATCACTTGTTTGTGACTGATCATTTCTTTTCGACAAGAATTTCATTTGGAGTCAAAATACACCAAGTGGATCTCTTAACAAAGGCATATATATTCCTACATTAATAGTGGTCTTTACAGTGCAATTGGCAAAGAACTAAAGCAAAGACAAAAGACTTGTCTCGACTATCAACTAATAAGCAGGAGCGGGCGTTTGGTCTCCCTCCTGCTCAATATAAAATGACGCAAATACCTTTTTTATTCAACATGCAAGCATTTTAGGCACCAACCTCCAAGTTTATATCTTTCAAGACAACAGCAAATCACAGCTCTCGGGACCATTTTCTTAACCAGGAAGAATATAATGGGGCCCACCTGTGTAGTTTATTTTGAGCTCCATATCTACTTAACATAAGTGTAAAAACAGTTACCCAATGCACGGGGCTCCGCTACTGCAGGATCTGCGGAAGAGTTGGATGTACGCATCCTTACCACTGCAAACAAATAGGCTGTTTCCGCAACTTGAACCCGTGATCATCAGGTCACATTGGTAATTTGAACAACTACTAAGTGCTTACAAATTTTGACCCACTTTGGCCCTACAACTTCAATTCAGTGCCCTGATTTTGTACCTGATTTGTTGTAATAATTTCAATTTTTTCCCTTGTATCAATGTTATAATGGAGGCAACCAGTATCAATACTAGAGGAAAAAGGGGATGACATGCCCATTAATAATGAAAAATGTCACGTATAGAGGCGAAAGACGGTTATATACATGACAGATCTAACAAAAAATAGTAACTCAAATAATGCAATTAAATATAAAAGTTGAAACTCGACGACGATTAAAGAATAGAAACGGTTGGCATGTCCAAGACACATGCCATGGAATAGTATATCACAAAAGTGGAAAGGCTGTCAGCAGCTTCGATAAATATGCTTCAAGGTATACATCAAAAACAAGATATGCACCGATAAAAATTGGAAAACAGAAGCTTCAGGAGTTAGATTTACTTCAAAATAGAGGCCTCCATCACTCCATCCATCAATTTTCGAGCGCCCACCTTGGCCAGAGGGTACTAATGCTTTGAGGCCTGCAATCCACACCTCCGTCTCAACTTTGTCCTTGCAGATCTAAAAGAACAACATGCCATGTTTACAATTCACCACAAAACAAAATATCAAAAGCCAATGACTGTGATAATAAGGGCAAAAACTTAGTATTCCACACCAACCAGATCAAGAGAGCGTTTTCCGCTGTTGTATATAAGAGAAAAGGACAAGTAGTCCTTCTCGGGGCGCAGATACCGTTGAAAAACAGACTGGTAACACAACAAAAGAAATTTGGTTAGGCCATTTTGTCACCCAAGCAAATGAAAGCTAAAAGTTAGAAGAACTGCTTATAATGTAAATGTCAGATAAAGGAGAAATAATAGTGATTAAAGCAAATAAATCTCACAGTTCTTTGCCCGAGAATGATTCTTGAAACTGAAGCTAACTTCAAACTTCTCTCACCACTACTAGATATCCAAATTAAAGATGATTCGTCCTGTGAGTTAAGGATAATATGTGAGTTGCTGGAATAGAAAATAAGTGGAGCTGTATTAAAAAATGCACATTTCACAATGTGCCTAATGAGAAGGCAAGCTGGAGCAGTGGAAATGTGGCAGAATTAATTTCAAGGAACACGTTAACGAGCACATTAAAACAAGGATGACTCTTCTTTATCGTAACAAAGCACAACAAGCTGAGTGTTTTCTGAATCTTACAATGCTCACTAGATAATAGCAGAGGGTGCACTTCACAATAACACTTCTGGTCTCTGCAGTGAATAAGAAATGGCATCTCCATACCACCAACCACTCCAAACACAATCAACTATCTTAATCAATATGACTAAAATAAATAGCCAGTGGTAGTCCTTTATGTTCCCTACATGGATTATATCGCAGACATCTCATGAAGAATAATATAATAAAGCAGAATGCTAATGTACCATCCAAGACGATTCAATCTCAACAGACACATAAAAAGCCACTGCAAAGTTGAGTCAACCCGTAAAAAGTCAGCCCGATACAAGCCAAACCTGATGGTCGAGAAAAAGGGCCGGTTTGAGCCACTAACGCCACTAACTTTCAGCTACATCATTAACTCCATAAACATTCCCAATTCAGCATCTTATACAGATAAGGTGGCCTCCACTTTTCTGGGGATGGTCAAGATTACAGGAAGTGGTAAAAATTTGGTCTACATCTCAGTGGTCTGTTGTAATAATAAGATTGGAGTCGCTGGACTTCTATTAGCACAGCCACTAATGGTTACCTACCACATATGAGCTTTAAATTTGGTACTACGTCCCCAGGCCCCAAATACGCAAGAGCTTTGTCCACTGGATATACCTTTTTCTCATTGCAGGGAAACATTGATGTAGGAACAGAAACATAGGTATCCCTGTACCTAAGAGAAACAAACCTTATGTATCCTTGTACCCAAAGTGAATTGGAATCCCTGTGCCAACACAGGAATCCCTTTTTTCTGGAACCAAGTTTGTAGTATTTCAACAGTTTGTATGGTCTATTGATAGAGAATAAGAAATATTGGAGGTGCAGAACGACACAGGTTGTGATTTAATAGTAGAGATCAGAGCAGCTAATCTTGCTCCAAATTAGTGGTTACACTGATTCCAACTTGGTTGAAATTTGATTATCCTAATTGTGGGAAAAGTGGATATATCGTAATTGTGGTGCATAATTTATGAGGGCCTTCTCAAGGCAGCTAAATCTTTGTGGTTGAAGCATGGTCAATCAGCATTAAGTACTAATAAGAACTTGTGTACTATTGATTGGCTTTCTACAACCCATGAGTCGAATTGAGAAATGGTGGGACAATAGCGAGAATTGAAAAAACATGCATAGTGCAAAAAGAATATTTATTGGTGTCAAGTCTTTGACAAAGAAAAACAACCTTCGACTTCACCGATGACACTAAAGTCACTACCACCAACAAAGTATGGTTTGCTCTTTAAAACTGGAGTCAGAAATCAACTTTCTACACTTAGTAAAGGAGATCTTAGCTGATATCTTATAGGCCTAGAAGAATTAAAAGATGACATCACAAAACATCACGCCATGGATCAGAACTAGCTGGCTAGATCAAACAACGAAATCCGATGCTGTGAAGTTAATGTTTCATTGTGGCCTATTAATCATGTGTACGGGTACAACAGTACACGCACAAGATGGTTAAAACAAGGAGAAACCTACAAAAGTAGGGTAAAGATATAGTTGGGATATGGTAAAAAAATGTATTTTCTTTATTACATGTAATATTGCACAAGAAATAAAAGAAATACTTGAGGACTTTAACTAATTAAGTATCAAACACGCAAATCAATGTTAAACGACAAACTTACGTACATAATAGTTCAGTGTCATTACAGTAACGAACCTATCGACCACAATCATTAATTATATAACCATGCTAGGCGTAGAGAAAAATCTTATATAAGCTACCATCATCTATGTATAATGACAAAGAACTTTTTTGGATGGGTACGCTTGGGCATATAATGGTTACTTCTAGAGAACAGGAAAAAAAATATTGGTACATCTTTCATGTACCTGGTACACATGTAGAAGTACCTCACTAAGTTTCAGTACTCGAAACATAATTATATTGGATACAAGATTATTTTAGAACTAGTCATGCTTCATACACTTTCCTGACCAATATTTCAGTTGGTTGACGGTGATTATAGGCACAATACATAATGTCTCTTGTACAACAGTGTCAACCAACTTTGAAACCCACAAAGATACTTTCTTTCACTTTCACAACTATATCATATGGATTAGGCAATGCATTTTCTTCTCCAACATATCTCTTCGCCATATTGTTCAATCACTTCAGCTTTCCACACAGTTTTTAATTTTCTTCTATGCCTATGCTTAAAATTGTTAAATTGCTTTAAGCCTTCTAGGCAGCATATTGGTGTGCAGACCCTATACTGGTACCCAGACAAAAAATCGATAGCAACTACCACGCCATACCAATGTATGACACAACCAATTCTTGGACCTAGATTTCAAACCAAGACTCAAACATAACTTGCGTTGTGTCCAAGCAACAGAACTTAAAATTCATATGATACTTGCCAACTAGAGAAATGGAATGCAATCTAATGTCAGTAAATCTGGATAGGATAACAAAAGTTACATCCAGTACCCTGACATTATGAGCAAATCAAAGAACAATACAGAGGCACATCACATTTTTATAAGCTACAAATATATATAGGAAATAAGGTTTATCCATCAAAATCAAAAAAGTGACGCACGCTGAAAAGTCATATTATGACTCAGAAAAATGCAAGCTCATATTACATTGTCAGTTTAGGAGAAATCATGTCTCCAACTAGAAGGAAGAAGAAACTAGCATCAAACTCACGTTAGAAAGTCTAAATGGACAAAATTTTGGCCTCCCCTTACGACCATATTTAAGCAATTGAGTACCCTTCTTCAGAGCAATTAACGGCTGCAAAAATGAGAAATGATAGCTTACAATTAAATTTGTTACCATAAATATTGGAATTGAAAGAAAGAATAAGAACAAATATTCAGTAATGAGCCTTGAACAACTATAGTCACCAATGTAATCCTGACAAGTGACAAATGTCAACAACAATCCCAATTTTTTTGAAAATCATGGTTGTACGGCTAAGGTGTGTGAAAGTGCTCTAATTACATAAGCTATAGCATATGCTTCAAGAAAAAATTTCCCGAAGTAAACTAATAGTTGCAGGAACAAAGTAACAGTGGCACTTGAAGTTCCTCCTCCAATATCGCTATAATATCTGGCTATGCAAATATGCTAACAAAATAAGGTGCCTTCCAGTTCAACGGCAGAGCTCAATAACTATCATCCATTTCATGAGCGACATATTTGTATACATTTTCAGCATGGCAATTTTCTTTTCTTGTTTCATGACTAAGAAGTTAACCGAATCACAAAGCCATAAGTATTTCCAAGGGTTTAAGTTTTACACCAAAAAACAATATACCAAAACAAGACATTAGTTGAATTAATGGAGAGTATTCCTCTCAATTTTCATAACTAGTAAACATACACAAGATAGGAAAAACACAACCCAACAGTTCCTACTTTAGTGAACTGAATGTAGGAACCAAAAAATAAATACGTAAATAGGCCGTTTAATGGTTATTCCACCGAATATCAGTCAATCCACAAACAGATTGGGAAGAACCTGGAGGATGACAGTTAAAACTCAACAATAAAGGTCTCCTTTTCTTTCCTGCCATAGTGCCATCGACATGTACATGTACACAAGCCATAGACATACGTATCCTTGCATAATCATAGTACCTGCTCTATGTCACGGTCGGCATTACCATAGCTAACAAGATCTGCCATTCCATGTGAGAGATTCAGCGGAACACCACCACCCGCTCCGATTTGTCTCAGGAGCTCCGTTCATCATCAACGACGACGACGACCACACTCTCTTCGGAGTCCTCTACCATCAACCCTCACATCTCCTCATCATACCGCACACACACACACACTCTCATCCAGATAATTTGCAGATCTGCCTCTCCAATCCGAAGTCCAACCGAAACCCTAGAAGCTCCGCTCGAAAAGGTTAGTAGTCTCGGAGGCGTCCGTGGACTGGCGAGGACTGGGAGAAAGTGTTCGGAGTAGCTCAAAACCAGTTCCGAGCCAACAGAGAACAACAAAGATATATGGGATGAAGAAAACGCCGGACGACTTGTGGCGCCGGCGACGAAGAGAGAGAAACTAAAAACCTCAGACACAGAGGAACAAAAAAGAATCGGATTTAAGTTGGCGGTCGCGTCCGCGCAAGTAAAGAGTCAAAGATCGAAAAGAGGGGCAAAATCTCGAAGACTGGTCTCGGTAGTTTCATTACTTTCGCCGTGCTTGTAAAATGAGTTATAATTGTAAAAATTGTATGTTTGCTAAACGCATAATAGAATTTATTTTTTTTGACAAAGCTTCAAAATTTAGTCCACAAAAAATACTTAATAAGAATAGATTTAGTGAAATTTATTTTAGTACATAAAAGATGGGTTTTGGGGCTAAAAATTCTTAGTAGACAGTTTTTAATATTATTGAAAATAAATTTTAACACTTAAATTTCATTATATCAAATTGGACAAAAATATTTTTACTATAGTAGATTTTTTTGTTTCTATTCATTCTTTTTTTGTATTTGTTATTTTTACATTAATTTTTTGTAAATATTGGTTCATCTCGACAACAAAAAATTTAAAAGTATAAAAATATGTTCAAAATTTAAAAAAAATCACTAAAGACGAAAAATAAGTTCAAACAAACGTCGTTTTGATTTATTATTTTGCCTTTTATGATTCTTTTTTTTAAGTTTTTAGACGAAATTTTATATTTTTTTGAAATATCTTATCGAAACGAATCAATAACCATTAAAAAAATTGAAGCAAAACTCTCAAATAAAGACAAAAAAATAATCAGATAACATAAAAATTACAAATAAAAATGTTGACTTTATTATTTGATTATTTTTTTGTCCTTATGTGACTGTTTTTTGTAATTTTTTGTCTTTCATTCATTTTTTTGTGGATTATTAGTTCATTTCGACAAAAGATTTTAGAAAAATTATAAATAATAATCTAAATTTGAAAAAAAAATTAGAAAAGACTAATAATTCAAAAACATGGTATTTTTGTACTTATTCGTCATCTTTAGTAATTTTTTTTAAGATTTTGGATATAATTTTATACTTTTTAGATCTATCTCGAGACAAATAACAAATGCCAAAAAAATTGAATAGAGACAAAACGTACTTAAAAATAATTGAGTTAGGATAAATAAAGAGACATGAAAATTGCAAAACAGATAAAATCATCTGTTAAAAAAAACACAAATAAAATTATTTATTAAGAGCATAAAGAATAAAAATACAAATACCATTTCAATAAAACCGATAACGTTAATTGTTCTAATTGTGGTTAATGTCTTTATTTCTGTTAAAGACATGAATATTACAACAGATAACATCATCTAATGTTACATTATGCAAAGATACAGAGAACAACTTATAACAGATAATCTTATTTATTTTGATTTATTATTATGTTTTCACTATTATGTAGAGATACGGAGATGAAATTACAACCGATAACATTATCTATTGGTATGTTATGCATAAATATAAAGGTCAATTTAAAACAGATAACATTATCTGTTTTTATATTATGTTAAAATACATAGTACAAACTAAAACAAATAATTTTATCTGATGTTATTTTATGCAGAGATACAGAGAATAAATTACAACAGATAATCTTATCTATTTTGGTTTATGTCTTTTCACTATTATACAGAGATACAAGATAAAACAACAACAAATAACATTATATGTTGATTT
>JABCMJ010037652.1:0-11676 GCA_014822125.1 Arbutus unedo | reverse complement strand
GACTAATACCTTGGATGTCGGCTATGGTCCACCCAATAGCTTTCTTATGATCCCTCAAAATCGTCAAGAGGGCTTGTTCTTGGTGATTCTCAAGGCTAGATGAAATCACTACCGGAAAGGTCTTGGTATCACCAAGAAATGCATACTTGAGATTAGAGGGGAGAGCTTTGAGATCAAGCTTGGGTGATTGGATGGTAGATGGTAAAGTTTTAGATTTAGTGGGTAGTAAAGCTTCAAAAGTGGGCACCCACCTTTCGGTATCCATAATCTCTTCAACATTGAGGAGGGAGTAAAGTACACCACCTCGGCTGAATCTAGTAAAGCTTCAAAAGTTAGGCTTTGTCTCACCCTATGAGAAATTATGGTCCACACAACCAATAGGAAGTCATTTTGAAGTCATCGGTTGTATGTGCTACGCTTTTGTGCTACATGACTTGTGGAGCAAGTTCGATAAGAAGGTGATTCGTTGAATCTTTGTGGGCTACAGCGATGAGAGGAAAGGGTGGAAATGTTGCGATCCTACAACTGGTCATTGTTATACACCAAGGAACATGGTCTTTGATGAAGCTTCATCATGGTGGTCGACACAAAAGGTGGAGTTGTCAAACTTTAGAGATCTAGAAAATCATTCGCAAGAGAAGCTAAAGGAGATAAGAGAAGGAGAAAAACCTTATGGTTCAATTAAGGAGATGACGCATATAATAGGTGACGGTGAACAAGAGCCTAGTTTGTCCAACATGCCAGGAAAGTCTATGAGCCCATGGCAAACCAGAGTACATCCTTCAGAAGAGGTCCAGCCTAGCCAACTAGAGGTGGATGAAGACAACCCACTACTAAGGAGATCTACTCGACAAAGGAAACTGAACCAGAAATATATGAATGTTGCCTTGGCTGAAGAAGAAAGTGTGAAGGAGCCAGCAACTTTTGAAGAAGCATCCCGAGGCAAATAGTGGCAGAAGGCAATGGAGGAAGAGCTTAAGGCTCTAGACCAGAATCGGACTTGGGGACTAGTTCAAAAACCCAAGGATGTGAAGCCAATATCATGCAAATAGGTGTATAAAGTCAAGACTCGCCCCGATGGATCAATAGAGAGGTACAAGACTAGACTAGTGGCTCGAGGATTCTTGTACCAATATGGGCTAGACTATGATAAGACATTTAGTCCAGCAAAAAAAACTATAACAGTGTGAGTGTTGATAGTAATTACAACAAGCAAGTCTTAGAAGCTATGGCAGATGGACGTGAAGAATGTCTTCCTACATGTAGAAATTGATCGAGATATACACATGGAGCAACCAAGGGGATTCAAAAGTAAAAGGTGTCTGGACTGTGTTTGTAGGTTAAGGAAAGCCTTGTATGGTCTCAAGCAAGTACCGAGGGCATGGTACGACAAGATAATTGAATTTTTAGTACAAAGCAGATTTCAGTTGCACCCGCGGACTCTAGCCTATTTGTGAAGTTTGTAGAAGGTAAACTAGCAATAGTGCTAGTATATGTAGATGACCTAATCATCATCGGAGATGACGAGGATGAAATTCAAAAGACAAGAGAAAACTTGTCAGTACGATTCCAAATGAAGGAACTTGGAGAATTAAAGCACTTTCTTGGGTTAGAGGTTGATTGAACCAATGAAGGTTTATTCCTCTATCAGCAAAAGTATGCGAAAGATTTGTTAAAGAAATATGGGATGCTCGAGTGCAAGCCAATTACAACACCAATGGAGGCTAATGTCAAGCTATGTTTCAAAGTAGGAAAAGACCTGAAGGATGAGACTATGTATTGGCAAATAGTAGGTAGTCTAATCTACCTTACATTGTCGAGGCTTGACATTGCATATGTGGTTGGCATTGTTAACCGCTTCATGCAAACATCAAAGAAGGCCCACCTTGAAGCAGTACGTCGAATACTAAGGTATGTGAAGGGTACAATAGATTTCGGTCTCTTGTACAAGAAAGGTGGAGCATGCAAATTGATCGACTACTGCGATGCTGACTATGGTGGAGATCAGGAAACGTGGTGATCAACTACGGGATATGTATTTAACCTTGGTTCAGGAGCTATCTCTTAGTGTAGCAAGAGACAACCTACGGTATCTTTATCAACCACAGGTTGAATACAGAGCATCAGCAATGGCGGCACAAGAAAGCACTTGGCTTATGTAGCTAATGAAGGATCTTCATCAACCAGATGACTATACAGTGGCATTGTATTGTGACAATCAATCAGCAATTTGTTGGGCCAAGAATCTAGTGTTTCATGCTAGTATCAAGCATGTGGAGGTACACTATCACTTCGTGAGAGAGAAGATACTTCAAGGAGAGATAGAGATGAGTTACATAAAGACCGAAAATCAAGTTGCAGACATATTTACTAAAGGACTTAGCAAAGCTAAGCTCAGCGAATTCAAAAAGCAACTTGGCATGATGAGTAAGACAGAGATCAAAGAGTTGGTGCTGAGGGAGAGTGTTGAAAGATCATCACCACCTCTCTTAAGTTTTTTGGAGTCTTCCAGATGTCAACGAAAAAATGCGGACTATTTCAAAACCATCTAGATTCCTCTAGAAACTCCTACACTTTGTTAGATTCTTCCGAAATCTTTTGGATTACTTTGGGCTATACTAGAACTTTTCGGATTACACTAGAATATTTTGGATTATGATGGAAGCTTATGGGTTTATCTAGAAGCATCTTGAAGTATGGAGTGGTGTGTGCTTGTAGAAGACTTCATTAGTCCCTATAAATAGAGATGAGGTCTTCATTTGTTGGAAATGCATGAAATAGTCAAGTAAGTGAGGGGTCCAAGTATTAACGTTCTAAGCTTCAAAAGGTGTTCTTCCTTGAGTGAGTTGTGCACTTACCTTTGTGTATGAGAGAGTCATTTTGTTGTGAGTGATAGTATGTGTTGTTTGTATACACAAATATAGTGTACAAGTCACTTGTAATCAATAAAATTATAATTTTTAGATGTTTTCAACTCAACATAAGCGTGTTCGTCCTTTTATTGTGAGTGATAGTGTGTGTTGTTTGTGTACACAAATGTAGTGTACAAGTCACTTGTAATTAATAAAATTATAATTTTTAGTTGTGTTCAACTCAACATAAGCGTGTTTGTCTTTGAGCAATTCAAGGATGGATGACTTAGTGGGAAGTCTTATTGGGTGTGGACGAAAAAAATGGATAATATTGTACAAAACAGGAGTGAGTTGATACAAATGTGTTGGTCTTTAATAAGTCATTAATCTATTTATAGCTCAATTATATAGGTAACTATCATCCATACCTAGCCCGATCTATTTAATGTAATAATCAGTGCTACCCGGATCATTGTTGTTTTTATTTTGTGTCTTTTTTGGGTTTAAACTCTTATTTGATGAGTTTTTTTTTTCTTTTCAATCGAGTGTAATTTTGTAGGCCTAATAATAAATATTACACAATCTTTGGGACTCATACTTCTAAAAATATATGAAGAGTGTTGCATTTTTTACCCTTTATGATAATAATAAAGTGTGAAGAAGTCTAGTAATATATATATGTTTCGGACATATCTGGATACGATGTGTCTGAAACTATTAGATACACATAGAGTTTATAATTTATTAAGGGTCTCATGTAAATCTAACGATTTCGAATAAATTTGTATTTGGATGTGTCAAGAACATTTGTATTACATTAGTGGATCAAATGGGCCAAGTGATGTCCAAGTAGGGGTGAAACCAGTCAGGTTTGGTCCGATTTGGCCAAAAAATTCAAAACAAACCGGTAACTTCGGTTTGAGTTTTTGTAACCAAAACCGAACCGAACTATTTGGGTTTGATCCAATTTTATTTTTTCAGTTTCAATTTGGTTTCGGTCTGGTTTCGACTTGGATTCAAAATTTAAAAAAATTCTAAAAAATTAAGAGACTCGTGTTAAATGGATAAAGCCCGAATTGATTTTTATTTTGAAACTGGTTTTCAATTTGATTAGGCCTAAGCTCAAGTTAAAAAAACTTCTAAAAATTAAAGTCCTGTAAAGTTAATATACAAAATTCTAAATTATAGTAAAATTAAAGTTTTGGAAAAAAATCAAAGTCAAAAGAAAACTAGTTTGAAACTTAAAAAACATGTATGATTTTTTATTCTTTAGGATTTAGTATAAGAATCGGTTTGGTGCGGTTTGGTTTGGTTCTTAAGTGACTACAACCGAAAATCAAACCGAAGTTTTTTAGAAATCTCAAATCGGATCGAATCAAACCAATTAAATTGAAAAATTGAACCAAACTATTAATTTAATTTAATTTAACAATTTGATTGGATTTTTCAATTTAAACTTTTATCCCTCCGTCCGAGCTAGCCACAAATAGTTAAGACCCATGAAGTCATTCACTTTAGTGTTCCAAACCATTAATTTAAGAGATTGTGGTGTAGTTCACCTATTAACAAAATTTTAACCCGACCCTGTTGTGTAATCATAAATTCATCATTTTTGTTTTAAAAATTGGGTGCCGATCTATCAGCTTATCCTCCAAAATTCAAACTCCAATAAAGGAGGACCACATTACGACAATTGTGGAGGTACCCACACACAATCAGGACAACAGTTTGAAAGTCTAAGAGTATCTTTAAGAAAAATATCAAATTTTAAGATGTTAAATTTTTTTAATAACTTATGTGGCAATTTAATATTTAAATTTTTTTATCTCTAACAAAAATGTCAAATTGAGACATTTAATGTAAAAGGACATTTAAAATTGGAGCATTAAGGCAAAAAAATATTTGACACGATGTCAAATTTGGTATCAAGTAGTCTTTTTCAATTTCTATATAGGATCTGATAATACTTTTGATATTTTTTTTGGAGCTAATTTTGATGTCATTTTTTGAAAACTCAATTACCACATTAGATTTGACATCTTTGTTGAAGACACTCTAATGTTATATCATTTTAAGAATAAAATAGTTATTGACTCTTGGAGGTCCTAGTGGTCAAAATAGAAGAATTTTAGGAGTCGTGATGAAATTCTTGACTCAAGTGACGGGTGTTTAGAGAAAGAAAGAAGGTCCAAGAAGAATGATTACTTGCAGCATGAGCAACAACTTTGATCCAATCATCGATCAAAAGAGAAAAAATCAAAGTGTTGAAAAAAACAAAGAGGACAAATTAAGCAGTTATCAAGAGCATTTGCCATTGATGCCTGTAAATAATGGTGAACATCAAATTAAGAATAAGCCACCGGACTAAAACTCACACAAGCCTAAATTTTTGCTATGTTGCTTTGTTTATCTTAGTAGAAGTAACAGTAGATTAGCAAATAGTTATAACAATAGTTGTAGTTAGTTCTTATCAGTATTTTGTAGTCATAGTTGTAGTTGTTTAACTTATAATTAAAAGTACTTGGATCCTAACAAAAGTCGTTGAATGTAAGTTTTTGATTAAATTTATTGTTTGAGAGATCATTTATCTTGATGGCTTTTCATATTTTTGTCTATTTCTTTCCTAAATTCGATCAAAGCCATGTGCCAACATTTAAGAAAGATTCTCTTCGTTAAGGTAAGAAAATAGATAACACAAGAATGGGTAGTTATTGCCTGTTGAGCTCTTGTTGAGCTTCTAGTTTAATTTTTTGAAACAAATATTTTATAGTACGTTCGCATTCAATTTCAATCCCTAAAAATAAGCCAAGAAAACAATCTTATTGCCTATATTTTGTGACTAACTATTTGTAGGGGGGTTGATTTTCATAATCAGGGAAGAAAGCTAAGACCTCACTATTTAGCATAAATAATACACTCAATATGGTGGACCTGTGATCTGCAAAATAATAAACCGTCGAAGATTCCGTCTCTGTCACAAGAAGGCACTCCATTGATTAAGTTAGACAAAGCTCACAATGATGAATGGAGATCAAGCTAATATTCTCTATTAACAAATAAATCAGTGCGTGAGAGCGTACCTTTCCTCATGAGTCTAGATCCTTATTTATAAACTTTGTGACTTAACCTTCCTAATTCTCTTAAGACACTAATTCCTCATCAGAATTTGAGTAGGATTACCTTCTGATTGGCCACTAATGAGATAACTCTCACTTGGTTCTTATCCAAGAAATTATCTTCTACCATTAGAGTTTCATTTAATTAATACTTCTTATATTAATCAAATTAGCCGTGGACTTCTCATCCATATGCCCTATCCCGACTTACTCAGAGTTCTGTCTTATCTCGGACTAACAATCACCCATTACTTTTCTCGAGTCAATAGTATCTCGGATCGCCCTTATCAAGTCAGCAATACGTCGAGCCACCTTTCTCAAGTTGGCTACTTACAAAGCCATCTTCCTCAGATCGGCTAGTTACATATTCGACCTTCTCAGCTCAAATATAGTATGGATAACCCTTCTTAGGTCAGCCATATCCTCACGTGATTGGCACGTGTATCCTGATGTATTTACAATTCTTCGCCGAACTAAATTATTTATCCGAGGGCCAATTTATGTATTTCTTAATTACATTTTACCCTCGTCAATTGCCCCCTAGTTTTGGCTATTGTCTGCCAAACTAAAGAAGCATGTGCAGCTATATGAAATCGTTCCTAAGAGATATCTTCTATTGTGAACTACTAACTGTGTAACCGTTGTGTGGAACTTGCTTCGTCACATTAAATGCGCCGTGACTGTTTGTCTGCTTTTTATGAAAGGACACACTTCTCACGCATGCCAATAGCGCCGTTTGGTTGCCCCATGGTAATTAATTTGAATTTCAAGGGTAAATAACCAAAACGCCTCTTCCTCTTCATTCTCTTAGTATTCTCATTTCTCTTTTTTTGTCACTATTCATCGTCTCTTTTGTCGCTCATCTGTAAATCTTCTGAAATACTTCTCGTCTTCCTCGGTTTTCTTGTATACGCTCTTCTTGTACTCATTCTTTGAGTATGGAAATCTTTCATAGAGACTTCGCCACTCCAGCGAGCATAGCTGAGTTTCATCATCATTATAATATTTCAGATGACGTGGTAGTAGAGATTAATAGAGCCGAGACTCACCTTGAAACACGGGATAAGGATTCGATCCATATCCTTTTAATGGCCGTCACTGAGGGTGGAGTAAGATTTCCTCTTTACCCTTTGCTTTGTAGGGTTTCGGCTTGGTATCGGCTAAACCTGATGCAAATCTCCATACAGACTTATGCATAATCATGGATATTGTGCATTTGAATGAACTCTGTAACACTAATCTTAGTTTATGGGGTACCAATTTCAACTATGATATGTCCTATCATAGTAGTGAGATGGGGTACCTCAAATCTCGTAGAGGTTGTGAATAAATAGTTATCCATCTAGTTGATTCAAACAAAGGGAATGATGATGACTTCCTGATTGTTTCTAGCAATTGGGAGTTCTCTCTAGACAAACCTGAGCACACACGGATTCCTGTGTCTCGTCACTTCAAGCAACCTCATTAGTTCTTGTTCTTTCTTTTGATATGCCATTATGCCTTCTCAGCGTAGATTTGTAACTCCTATTTTCTTTTCTATTCGCAGCTTCCATCGTAAACTACGGTTGGTGGATTCACGCAACATGTCCAAAAGATCTAAGGAAGGTTCTTAATTATAAAGGCGTCGAAGGATAGGTACAACCTGATCTACAAAAGTCCTACTTTGGTACAATCATCTTACTGGGGATACATCAGGCATAAGGCTCACGTTGCTACTGTAGTTGTTGAAGAAATTGATCTTGTCGTTCCCGAAGGTATCCCTCTGCCTTACCTTAGGGAGCCTCAACGTGTCAAGGTCACTGCGACAGGGGACTGTCCGAGCTCATCTTCATCATTCTCTTCAATGGGTAATTCTCAATCCCGATCTCGGCCTTCTTAGAATACCGAAGACAAAGAAGAAATCGATCAAGAGATCATGTCGAGAAATATAAACATGCTAAACTTGAGGGAGCTGATGAAGCAGAAGAGCAAGGTTGCTTCTGAAGAGAAGAAGAAAGCTATGCCTTCTTAGGCCAGGAAGCCCGCTGGAGCCATTGTGGCCAAGAGAAAGGCCGAAGAAGCTGATGTTTAGGATGGCGCATCCTTACCTGTCGTCGAGGCTGCTGAAGGGATTGTCAATTCCAAGAAGAGGAGATTGAAGAAGGTTCACGCTGTAGAGACTTCTAGAGTTAGGGGAATGCCCAAGGCTCCTAAGATGGCTGACACTTAGGCCCCGACCCTCCTGGTTAATGGTCTGACACCCATAACCATTGCTGACACCGCTGGGGATCTAGGAGTTGCTCAAACCCTAGCTGATGCGATGATGTTACCAAGGGATGTGGAACTTATGTTGAATCCGACAATTGAACACTGATGCTGACCGCTATTACTCATAATTTTTTTGTAAGTGTTCATCTTTTTTAACTCTTCTCGCTCTTGCTCTGTTTCTCATGATGTGTGTCATTTCTATAGGCCGTTCAGAAGACTATGTTGTGTCTTGGGCAGAGCCAAGATTGGGAGGTGCAGCTGATGTTGACTAAATATGAGGCTCATGACTGGAAACTTAGATTTTTTAAATCTCAAGATGAGGCTAATGACTACGAGAAGAAAGCTCAAGAGGTCGCTCAGAGAGCTGAATCTTTTAGTCATCTACTGGCTGAAGAGGAAAAAAAAGCTAACAAAGTGCTCTTCGAGATGTCTGTCATGAAGTCGAAGCATGCTGAGGAGATTTCCAATCTGAGAACCGAGGTTCATAAGCATGGAATGGACAAAGTTGCTAATGATTTCTTGAACTATCAAATCCCTAGTCTCCAGGAAGAGTTCATCGCTTCTGGTTGGAGGGTAGCTTTAAGATTTTGCAATGTGGCTAAGGATTCTCCTCTGTTTAAAGAAATCCCTTATTCATCTGAGTTTGCCGAAGAGGAAGCTATTGTTTCTAGGGCTAAGATGATGGATGTGGAACTAACTAACTTGATTGCTAATGATCAAGAGGTTGCTAATGTTGGCAATGTCACTAAGGGGGAGAAAAATCCTTTGGACGACATTCTCGATGATGCATGATTTTTCTTATTGTCTTACTTTATTTCCTTTTTTGTCTTGGGTTGGCATGTGTATGCCGAACTAGTCCTTTCCTTTGTTTTTCGAATGTAGCTTCTGCAGCAGATCTTAATGCTACTTGTTTTTGAATGTTGTTTTGCAATTTAATGCTATCTTCCTTCGAATGTTGTCATGCAATTTACTGCTATCTTTTCTTTTGCCTCTGTTCTCAAGTATACTTTTCTCAAGCAAGACTTGTTTGAGCTGTTGCCAAGCTTTGGTCAATACTTCTCTCAGTATAATTAAACTTATTGTTTGAATTCTTTTCTCAAGTATACCTAGGGCAATCTTTTCTCAAGATTGAATATTTTTCTCAAGTATGAACATACTTTTCTCAAGTATCACTCATCTAAACTATTTTTAAGCTCGGGTAAATATCTTTCTCAAGTATAAATAAACTTTTTTGTTTGAATACTTTTCTCAAGTATAATTAGGAGAAACTTTTCTCAACTTCGGGTGCATACTTTTCTTAAGTATGTTTGCTCTAAACTGTGCTTAAGTTTTAAGTAGGTACTTTTCTCAAGTATGCTTTGTTCTAAACTTTTCTCAAGTATGTTTTCTTTAAACTTTTCTCAAGTTTTAAGAAGGTATTTTTCTCAAGTATGCTTTGTTCTAAACTTTTCTCAAGTTCAGGTACATACTTTTCTCAAGTATATTTTCTCTAAACTTTTCTCAAGTTTGTTTGGGTCTTTTGTTCATGCTTGAGGAGATCTTTCTCACCCCCAAGTGAGGAAGTAAAGGTTGCCGGGACATTTACTGCCTTACTGAGACTATATGGAGTAAGTAAAAAAGAGATAGTACTTTTATTCATATAAAGAAAAGCGTTGGAAATACAAACAAATGCATGGAAAGAAACAAACTACTAAAAAAATTTCTTGAGGTTGGAGACGTTCCAGGTACGCGGGATCTCCTTGTCATTAAGATCTCTGAGCTTGTAGGCGCCTTTTTCTAGCCTATCCACGACTCTATAGGGGCCTTCCCAGTTTGTACCAAGTTTGCCACCAGTTGGGTCTTTCGTGTTACCCATGACTTTGCGAAGGACCAAGTCGCCGAGCTCAAATTATCTTTGATGGACTCGTTTGTTGTACGACTTGGATAAGCTGGATTGATACGATGCCACTCTGATTACAGCGTGCTCTCTTTTCTCTTCGGTAAGATTGAGTTTCACAGCCAGAGCTTGATCGTTTCCTCCCTTTTCGACTAATTCTATTTGGATGGTTGGGAGGCCAATTTCCAATGGGATGATAGCTTCCATGCCATATGTGAGTGAACACGGAGTGATGCCCGTGGTCGTCATGGCGTGGTCCTATATGCCCATAGTAACAAGTGCAGCTCTTCCACCCATCTTCCTTTAGCTTTTTCCAATCTTTTCTTGATTCCTTCCAAGATCATTTTGTTGGAAGCTTTTGCTTGCTTGTTGCACTGAGAATATGCTACTGAGGCATAGTAATTGTGAATGTTGTATTGGGAGCAGAAGGCTTTGAATTTGTCTTGGAATTGGATCCTGTTATCAGAAATGATAGAGTATGGGATCCCAAACCTGGTGATGATGTTCTACCAGATGAACCACTCTACATTCTTCTCAATGATCTTTGCTAGTGGCTCAGTTTCAATCCATTTAGTGAAGTAATCAGTGCTGATCATGAGGTGTTTCCTCTCACTTGTGGCTCTTGGTAAAGGACCAACAATATCCAGGCCCCATTGGGCAAAATACCATGGGCTTGTAAGCGATGCCAGGTCTGCAGCTGGAATATGAATGTTCGGGGAAAATTTTTGACACTTCTCGCATGCTTCCACATATTTCTTTGCGTGCTCTTGCATGTAGAGCCACTAGTACCCCTGGGATATTGCTTGGTGGGCTATGGATCTACCCCTAGCATGGCTACTGTATACCGCTTCGTGTATTTCAAATAGGAACTACTTGACCAAGCTCAGATGTACACATTTGAGATAGGGTCTAGTATAAGACTTTCTATATATCTCATGCTTTGGAGAGATCTAGAAGCATACTGCCTTGATGCGTAACTTGTGGGCTTCTTTCTTGTCCTCAAGCATTATGTCCCTTGTGACATAGGAGATGATCAGATCCATCCAACTAGGGCCGAGCTCAATTTCCATGGCTTTCTCAGCCGCTGAGATATCAATGCTTTGGGTAGTCAATGGAATCCACATAAATAGTCCAATACATGTTCCGTGGAATTGTCGAAGCCAGACATGCTAATACATCCACATGTTCGTTCTGCCTTGAGCTAATGTGGGACATGTTGACCTTCTCAAATTTAGACAACTCTTCCTTTGCCTTCTCAGCTTAGGAAGTCATCTTTTCATCTCGAGTCGCATACTCTCCATTTAGTTGACTGAGAACAAGTTGGGAGGCGCAGTACACTTCTACAACTGTTGCCCCCAGATTCTGTGCGCATCTAAGCCCATGTATTTGTGCCTCGTACTCAGCAACATTGTTGGAAGCACTAAATCCAAATAGATGGAATGCTCAAAGTAACATCCATCTGATTCTATGATGACTATGCTAACTCTAGATCCTCGAAAGTAGGAAAAATCCGTCGACGTATAGTCTTCAATAGGGTGTTTGGTCGGTTTCTGGTTCCTTTTGTGCCCCTAGTTTGGACAAGCCT
>JABCMJ010037646.1:0-12793 GCA_014822125.1 Arbutus unedo | reverse complement strand
GTGGTGAGAGGGTGTGCCTGTAGCATTTTCCTTTTTTTAAACAAAAAAAAAGGCCTTTTTGGGCTAGAAAACCTATCTATGGTTTTTTCGTATTACCTTGTTTTTGAATAGGATGTTCTGATAATTACTATAAAAATAAATGCATTTTCCATTCGGGGAGCAATGCTTATCAAATTGCACATCAAATTATACATTATGTCTATATTACATGTCAAACAATTAATGAAATTTACTAATTTGTACAATTAAATGTTCATTGTGATCTGGTAGTAGACGGGACACCCGTTCTATGGTTTTTTGCCTTCCTCCTCACTTTTCCTTCCTTGATTCCTACTTGATGACCATTCCATACCTCACAAAGGATCCCCAATTTATTACATTTGACTATAAAATCAAACGGTCGTCTGATCATTCGTATATAAATTTCTAATCGGACACTGAGGCATTAAAATCTCAATCAATGCCAATAATATCAACCATTTGGATACCCCTCAACCACCGCACAATAGACATCTTCTTAGGTAGCTCAACCCCTCAGGATACACAAATTCCATCTTCCCTGCTACAAGTAGTCCCCACTAAACATATTTGTTAAATGAACCCAGAAATTTTCAAACCCAACATAGCATTTAATTGGTGAAGCCTTTCTTTATCTCACAGTTCACGCATCCACAACCCCCATTCAAACATATGAAACTCAGGGATCACCTGATCCTTTGACATTGAAGATGGATTAACTCTTTCACAACATAAAGGGTATCATAATCAAACAGGTTGAAAATCTATGAATCCATAAAAAGAACAAGTCACATACAGACACAGAGCTCAAACAAAGAAGCTTCACAAAGAACTTAGATTCCATAGAAGTAAATGACCGAACATAAAGGCAGGACATTAGAAATACCTACAAATTGGAAAAGACATAAAAGGAATGAGAAAATCATACTGCAGCTACTCTCGAGTCCAAAGTCACAGCGATACACGAGGCCACGTACCTTCTCAATTTGCAAGCCCATGTCTTGCTATCTACAGCAATAAGCAACCATGTCTTCCACATACATTTCCTCCCAAAGAAGAGAGTTTTCATAAGGTTCCTTCAACCTTTAAATCACCATCTCCGGGTACCATTATTAGCATCAAAGGTCAAATCCGTGCGTCTCCGAAAAGATGTGCTAAACACTGATGACGGAGAACTACTTCTTTGACTCAATTGAGAACCTGAACTAGAACTAGAAGCCGAAGAACCCATTCCCCCAAAACAAGCAAACATGTTCCGAAAAACTCGTCTCAACCCACCACTTTCTCTCGATGCATTCCCTCTGGACGCCCACGAAATCCTCCTTGGAGCACCGTTATTATTGAAACCACCGTCCATCTCCGTGTAAACAACTGGCAGAACTCTCTCCGCTCCACCTCCGCTGCCTCTTCTCCCTCCCGCAAACCTCCCAACCGCAAATCCACCACCTGGAAGCCTCCATATAGTCAACCCAACAGTCTCATCATCATTTCCTGTCTCGTTTTGCCCTCTATTCGACTCGACAGAGTTCGTATTCGTACCTTCAGATGGCAATTCATGGCGACAAACGGGGCAAGAATTGCGGAGAGAAAGCCAAGGGAGTATGCAATCGGAATGGTATATGTGCTTACACGGCATTTCGCGAACTTCGGTACCCAATTCAAACGCCTCTTTGCAAACGGCACAGTGTGGTTCCGTCACAATATGGCTCGAATCTATTTCGATTGTGGGCATTGACTCGATTGCGGCTTTAGAAGCCGGAGGGTGATCGACACGCGCTATTCCATTGACTTCGATTTGGGATAATTGGTCCAAAAGCCGGTCAAAACCCGACCCTAATAAAAACTCCGACATGCTCGCAGGCAACGGCCTCAAGCCGGACCCAGCCCCGTCGTCATAATACAACTCGAAACCGTTATTACCTGCGGTGGCGGCAGCTTCGGAAGCGCCGCCCTCGGAGGGTCCACGAAGAACAATCACGGGATTGAAAGGCGACCGATCCCCACCGTTTCTCCTGCTCCTTCGAAGCACGGGGCTCGAGCCCTGATCCGAATTCCGCCCGTTCCCAATCATGTACATCGCCGCCGCGGGAAACCTACGCCGTCGGGACTCCGACAGGCCAGATCTCGTGGGAGTCTCGTCGATCTGCTCGACGAATCCTCCGTCGCAATCGGGACAAGAGATCGAGTCTTGGTGGCTCCGAACCCTAACAAATCGATTGCATCTGTAACACCAGTACGAGGACGATCCTCCCGAAGACATTAATACCTATCAGTAACCCTAGAATCGCTCTTCTTGTAGATCCAACAAACAAACAAAGAAACCCTTCGAAAAATTCAAATCTTTCAGCCAAGAAATTGAATGATTACCCGAAAAATAAAAAATTCCAACGAATCTTCTTAACTCAGAAATTGAGCCATTTCGTGTGAGGCTATAAAAGCCCTAATTGCGCCGGGAGTAGGAATTGTCCCGGCAGGTGGAGAGAAAGAGGAGAGAAAAGAGGAGGAGAGGGCGAGCGTTATTGAGGGAGGAGAGAGAGAGGGGGATGGGTTAAATAATAAAGGTCGAGTGGAGTCGTGGTCAAGGATCGTAACGGCGAAACCGCGTCGAACGACTAGCGTATGATCAACGCTTGGATCTTGCGACACGTGGGTTGATATTAGTGGAAGGAATCAGACGGCGTTTATTTAAACGTTTAGCGAAAGTTGTTAATGCATGGCCTGCTTCGCGTGTATCGAATTTATGGCTTCTCGGATTCGGAGCGGGTGTATTACACTTCTTTACAGAGGGCATGTAATATAAATAGAATGACATAATTTTATTCTTTTTATTTGAAAATTATATTATTTTGATTATATATATTTTGATAATAATTCGTGTGATAAGTTAAAATGATATATTTTTTAGGACAACACAAATAATATTACATCATTTTATCTGCACTACACATGCATTATAAGAAACTGAAATACAAATCTCCCAATTCTAACTTCTCTTAAAATGTGTGTTAGAGCTCAATTGAATGACGTTTTCAATTTTGAGTGTGTTAAATGGTCGAAGTGTATTAAATAGTCGGGTGTGTAAAACAAGACGGATGATGCTTAAGGATTGTGTGTTGAATAACTTAGTGATTGAATGAGATATTAAAATAAATACTCCTTCCATCCCATTTTCATAATCTATTATTCTAATTTGGGACGTTCCAAAATGAAAGTCTACTTTTTAAAAATAACAACTGAAATTTAGTTAAATTTTCTTTTTGCCCTTTTGTTTATATAAAATTTGTACTGTATACATCAATCAAATTAAGGATATATTTGAAAAGAAATATACTTTTTGCAGCAATAATTATGTTCTCCTAAAAAGTTAGAATCTCGAAGAGGGACTATCAATTTGGGACGGAGGGAGTATGTTAAATAGTCCATGATTGGATGGAGGGAGGTTGAATGATGTATTAAAATTCAACTTTATATTGTAATGTCCCGAATTTCAAGAAAGTAAATAAAAGAAATAAGTAACGAAAATACATCTTTTCATTTATAATCAAAATAGTACAAATGTCTTGCTTTGAACAAAAGAAAAAAATATTACGTAAAGTCTGTCAAAACAATTTTATCAAAAAGAATTCACTTAAGGATCTTCAGAGCTGACTAAGACCTATCCAAGTGAACCACGTTTCAACTGGGTCTTCATGAGTTGAATAGTTCAATTTTGCTCTGTCTTCGTCAATACCTAACATGAAACACCAAGGGCATGAGGAAGTTGTATCATAAGTTTTGACGCTTAATAAGTTACCATACTCTTAAGTTCTCTTTCGAATGTTTTAGAACATTAATATGATATGCAATGTACGAAAGTGTGAAAATATGTAAGCATTATATGAAATAAGTACGAAAGCAATAAGTATAAGATTTGAACTAAATATCGTAATTCAAATTATTTGAGTAACTATTCCAGTGTTATCAATTTTCGAGTATTCAAAAGTCCTCAACTCAAATAAGAAATTTTTAAGTATGACGTTGTCATATAATTAACTCTCCAAGAATGGCCACGTCATATAATATCATCAAATATCCTTGATTATGATACTCCCGAACACTTGACGAACCGTGCTGCCCAACCACAATCGTCTCGTTTGTCATGTTCTCAATCAAAAATGTTTTACCGAGGCAATATATCTTCCGACAAGTGCTAACATTTAGAAAATACCTCCTATAAGACCACTAGACATTATAGAAAATACACATGAAGGCTAATGCAATACGGCTCAAGCATAACTTGGCCAAACGCATGACACGGCTGAGTATGTTGTTTGGCACATGACATCATTTGGGTATTACACCTCTGGTTTACATACAAGCTCGGCTTAAGTCGTATCACGACTAAAGATAACCATAAATATTCTCACGAATAATATAATCTACAACAACTAATCTTCTACACAGCTCTTGATGATATGTTTCTAAGTTCGGGTATGTAACGTCTCATGTATACCACTGACCCAATAACTTGTTGAATCCCAACTACGTGGCCCAAAATGCTTAAACCCCAAGTTATTAGTTGTAGTTTATAAGGTTCCTTACATAGAATCACCCATGTAGACTTTCAATGTGGGACGGGATATCACAATTTTTTCACCTTAAAGATCTTGCGCCCTCGCAAGGGGTTCAACACTAGAGTCACGTCGGTCTAACCCCGGGTCTGTTCCCTAGTGACCAAATAAAGTCCTGACCCCATACTCGATCGTGTATATAGGTCGTTCTAATACCATTTGTAATGATCCACGTATACCACTGGCTCAATAACTTGTTGGAGTTTAAGCATGTGGCCTAAAATACTTAAACCCAAGTTATTAGTAATAGTTTACATGGCTCATTATATACTCAGAATCACCCATGCAGACTTTCAATGTGGGACGGGATATCACAGGATATCCCACGATATCCGCGGGATACCCTAAGTATGATGTTTATCCACTATCTAATCATCAAAGTGAAATTTCATAGTATAGCCCAAATAGCATTTATTATGTCATAATCATAAAATTGAAGTACTTGAAATTTAAACGATTGATAACATGCATAACCATGCAATAATAATAATAGAAGGAATTAACTCGCATTCATGGTTCCGGGTCATCAGTTTTTCAAGTTTATTATTTAAACGAATTAGAGTTATTTAAGTAATGTGATATAGGGAATAAAATGTAATTTTCTTAAATGCATTTTTACGAATAAAGTTTACTTTAAATTAATTTAGTAATTATAATATAAAGGTAACGATTTAATTCAAGCGTATTAATAAGATTAAACTAGGGTTTATCATGATCTATGTTAAGATTATAACGTGGTTTTAATAAATATGCTAAATAAAAATGATAATTTAAAATTTTACATAGTATAAATATGATTTAGAGTAACACAAGTTTTTGATGTCTAAATAGTAAAATTATGTTAGGGTTATAAAAAAAAAGGGATATTTTTGTAATTTCAATAGGTGGGGTAAATTTGTCATTTCACAAACTAAAGGGTTTAATTAATGATAAAATAATCACTGAATATAATTGAATATCAACGATGGTAGAAATTATAATTTATGAAATTTCAATTCCAATAATAATAATACTAGGGTATAACTATAATATATAAACTAGGGAAAAATTACAGTCGACATCCTTCTCGGTCGTGACTCCGAATGTCTGGCGTGACATCCGGCACTGAACATCGTCTTCTACCTCTGTATCTCTTTAGTTTTTTCTTTGGCAAAGCTCTGTTAGACTTTTGATCATTCCAAAACACTCAAATGGGGTCAAGGATGAGAAACTTACCCTTGATTCTAAACTTCACAAAGTTTTCGACGGGTTTCGATTGCACTTTCAACTTGGCGGAGTTTCGACTTCTTGTCTCCTTCTTCCTTCTTCTCTTCTCCTTCTCTCTTCATTCAAAGTCAGGAAGAAGAGAATGAATGAGATCAAAATTAAATAGATGAAGGAAAAGGCCCTTGTGAGTCACAGTAGATGAAAGAGATAAAAGATCTTTAGAGACGGGTCTGCCTGGAAAGAGAGAAGTAATTGAAAGAGAGTGCGCTCAAAAAATTTCTTATCCATAGGGGTAAGAGAACTAAACTAAGCAATAGGAGCAAAGCAAGAGTGGTATAACACAGTGATAGCAAATTTTTTTAAGAATTACTCGGAATATTATTTATTCAGTTTTAAAATTCTCGGATCATTACATATATTGTAAAAAAAGACATCTAATTAATGCATAAAAATTAAGGAACAAAATTAAAATTTTCGTACATGTCAATTACAAAGTGGTGGGGGGTGTGGGCCTTTTGATCATTTGCTATCACTGTGTTACTTAACCTTGGGAGGGTAAGGCTAACTAAGGCAATATAGGCTATGTTAAATAGCTTATGGGCTAACTAGACCAACCCAAAACATATTTTTCGATCCGTGGGATAGGTATGGGACAAGGCATAGCTAAGACGTTTGTTAGTTAACACATCGCTTGATACATCATCCAATCAAGCCCTTAGAGAGTTCTTAGTTTGAATTATTCAGTATAGTTATTACTGTTTTTAGATTCATACTAAACTTTAATAACATCTTAATTCACACACCTAAATTATTACACTCTAACAACCTATTTGGATGGAGTCTTAAATTTAGAAGTGTTAAATAAGAGGAGGTGTTAAATAAGAGGGTGATCAAACAGGTGTGTTAAATAACAAGGTATTTGGTTGAATTTTGTAATAAGAGGAGTTAGATTATTTAAGACATGGTTTGGTTCGGATCTTATGTGGATGGATTAGAAAGGGTGTTAAGCTAAAATTAGGTTATTTGACCTTTTTACCTTGGTAATGGGTAATTTGATTAAAAATGACTTGTTATCTTAAAAATTATATGTAAATGAAATGTATATTTTATAGATTAATTTAAAAATATGTATGTATATATGTATATTTTACTATTTAATATACTATTTATACATGATAATATTTAGATAGGTCGTAATTAAACTTTTTAAAACTGTGAACATAATCATACCATGGTGTCCATTGCCATAGAAATGTTGTTGTGTTCATGTTATGCTTGTAACTAATTTTTAAGCGCCGAGAATGATAAAGACCAATTACAAAAGGTCGAATCCAGAAAAATAAATAATCCATGTATTAACTATTATTATAATTGCAACTAGTTTACATTAATACAACAAAGTCCAAAATATGATTTGATAATAAACATTGAAATTATCCCCTAAGTCATTAATATCAAGAATCGGAAAGTACCATACATGCAAAATTCTTCCAACCTGGGAGTTATAAGGTCCGTCGGTTTCAACCAATTTGCTTTATCATGGGATGTCAAAATAAAATAAATTAATCAAAACCGATGGACCTTATAACTCCCAGACTTGAAGAAATTTGCATGCATGGTACCTTTCAATTCTTGATATTAATGAGTACAGGTCTGACCTCAATATTTATTATTATGTAATCATGCGAACGTATTTACATTGTGTTCAGTACAGTGTAAAGTTTATCATGTTCTCCACACGACAATCAAATCTAAAAAGAAATTCAAAAATGAAAATAACAAGAGGTGATGACTCAAGTGTAGCAGCATTGTCCACTGTTCGTGCTTCGAAAACCATAGTAGTTACGAATAAGGGTGGGGTCATCCCAATCCCTTTCAAGTCAATGGATTTTTTGGCTTGACTCCCTTGAATGCCTCAAGGTAGTGCAAGATGTGTAGAATGACCCTAAGCACTAAGGTTGGGTAGGTTTCTCAATTTGTCAAAAATTGAAAGAGTGCAAAAGTTTTTGAAGGCTTGGAATAGGAGAAAAATTGGGGATCTAAACCAAGTTTTGAAAGACTTGGAGAAGGATCTGCATTCCTTGGAATTAGCAGCAGAACAAAGAAAGCTTCTTATGGGGGTGAAGGAAGCTAGATCCCTATTGAGGAAGAAGGTATGGGAAACGACAGGTAGAGTGGAGTCTTTGTGGAGGCAGAAGTCTAGATCCTTATGGCTTAAGCTAAGAGATAAGAACACCAAATTCTTCTAGATAGTTACTAATTCCAGAGTGAGAAGAAACAATATTGATTCTATTTTAGCATATGGGTGTGCTCTAATAGAGCCAGGCACCATCAAACAAGATGCAATTGAGCACTTTAAAGCCAGATTTAGGGAATCATTTCTAATCAAGCCAACTTTAGGGGGAGCTTTTGATAGGACGTTATGTAGGGAAGTAACAGAATCCATGAAAAGCCCTTTCACTAGGGAGGAAATTATGGAGGCTCTCAAGGAGTCTAACAGTCATAAGGCCCCAGGGCCAGATGGCTTCAACCTTCACTTTGTTAAGAAGACTTGACACATCATTAAGGATGATGTTTTTCTCTTCTTTTAGCAGTTCCATGCTCGGGCCAAATTGATGTGAGGTATCAATTCTACTTTCATTGCACTCATTCCTAAAGTTGACTACCCTACTTCCTTTCATGACTTCAGGCCCATTAGCATGGTAGGTTGGCTCTACAAACTACTATCCAAGATTCTGGAAAATAGACTCAAAAAACATTTCCCCTCACTGTTAGGGGAGTCCCAGGCTGCCTTCGTTGAAGGCAAACAAATCCTAGATGATGTCCTCATTGTCAATGAGATCATCCATTCTTGGAAATCAGGGAGACAAGGAGGCATTCTAATCAAATTGGATTTTGCACAAGCAAATGATTGTGTCAATTGGGGATTTTTATTGGATCTTCTATCTAAATTGGGTTGCAAGGTCAAATGGTGTTCATGGATTAAATCTTGTATATCCTCAACCCTTATCTCTATCCTTGTAAATGGTTCCCCACCTCAGAATTCGAGATGGCAAAGGGTTTAAGGCAAGGGGATCCTCTGTCTCCCTTCCTTTTCAACTTGGTAGTGGAGGCACTGAATATCCTATTGGAAAGAGCTAGAGCTCTAGGTCTTACCTCATGAGTTAATGTGGGTCATGGAGGTCTAAATATCTCACATCTATAGTTTGCCGTTGATACTATACTTTTCTGCAACAACAATGTCTTAGAGATCCAAAATCTGAAGAGAATACTCAGATGTTTTCAAATCATTCCAGGGCTCAAAATTAACTTTGCAAAATCAATCATGTGTGGAGTAAAAATCCAAGTACAAACCTTGGAGGAGATGGATAGGCCTATGGGTTGTGGTATTGGCAAACTCCCTATCCAATACCTAGGACTTCTTTTAAGAGCTAATCTGAGGAAGTTAGCTATCTAGAATCCCCATTATCCTTAGGACCAAGAAAAGATTGGCCATTTGGAAAATGAAGACCCTGTCCCTTGCTTGCCGAGTGACCTTGATCAAGTCAACCCTATCAGCCCATGTCACTATGTTAAAATCCCAACTGGAGTGATCAAAGCACTTGTTAAATGCTAGAGGAATTTTCTCCGAGGTGGAGAAGAACAGAAGAGGAAATTGTGCCTAACTAAATGGGAGAACATTGCTAAAGGTAGGGCTTTTGGTGGCCTATGCATAAAGAGGTTAGAAGTCATGAACCTAGCTTTACTGGGTAAATGGTAGTGGAGGTTCGGATGTGATAAAACAAGCCTTTGGTGCAAGGTGATTACAAGCAAATATGGGTCTGACATTAGTCAATGGATCCCTAGCCAGGCATCCTTAACCTCTATTTCAGTAGTTTGGCAACACATTAGTCTACTTCAAGCCCAGAACAGTATATTTGGGAGCATCCTAAACCAAGGCTTCCAAATATCAGTGGGAAAAGAGATATGACAATGTTTTGGTGCCAAAGATGGCTCAACCAAGGAACCCTACAGGATCTATTTCCTAGACTCTTTCCACTATCACTTCAGAAACATGCTAAACTGATGGATATATGTAGATCGGACCATACAAGCCCTGAGAATGTTATCTTTAGAAGAACTCTACATATTTGGGAGGAAGAAGAACTGGGAACCCTACTCAACTACGTCAATAGCTTTCAATTTAACAAGGCAAGAGAAGATTACCTGATGTGGTCCTGGGACCATAGCTCTATCTACTTGGTAAAATCAGCTTACCACCAGTGGGAGACCGAATCATTTGAGACAGATGTACGTTTGGGGTTCATTTGGTATTCCCCCCACCCAAGTTCTGGTAAATGTCTAGAAGTCGATCAGATGCATAATTCTGACGAGAGGCTTCCTTGCTGGCAGGGGGATTCTTGACGGCCTAGATCCAACACAACTGCTCTGCCTTCTCTGCTCTGTGGAGGTTGAAACAACAGACCACATTCTGCTACATTTTCCGGTGGCATGGCGTATTTGGGGATCAATCCTTCAATGGTGGCAGCTCGCTATATGTGCACCTAGGAACATTAGCGCTCTTCTGGAGGAAGAAGGCGCTCCTGATCTTAACAAATTGGAGAAAATCTTATGGCGGTGCTCTATTTTCTGCACTATTTGGAGCATATGAAGGGCGAGAATCGAGTCAGTCTTCCAGAATAAACAGGTACACTCGAAACAAATTGGGGAGACCATTATATGGTTGATCGCCCTATGTATCAAATCTAGGTTCAGATTGGTGGGTATTTCGATGGAGGATTTCAGGAGGAGTTTTCACAAAGTGAGGAATATAAGAATATAAGCTTGAGTTGATTCTCTAGATGGTCTGAGGAATATAAGTATGTAAGCTGGAGCTGATCTTCTGGATGGTTCTCGAAGCAACCCTTTGGCTAGACTTATAGGTAGTAAGTGGGGTTAGGTAGCCTTTGTAGCCTTCCTAACTTTTACTCCTCTATAGCCTTGTGTTTGTTTCTATAGTCCACGTGGAGGGGTAAGGTTAGATTATTGGTATCTTGCCAACATCTCATCCTATTACTGTAATTTACATTTTATTTCAATGAATTTTTGCTGATTAAAAAAAGGGTGGGGTTGTGGGGCAAACGGGTGTGGTTGTAAGTTGGTTGCTCAATCTGTGTGCCATGAATGCGGCGTAGGCTTCGTCGTAATTCCTGAATTTCTTGTAGCGACAGCTGCGATATCTAGATACTTGGGCATTGCATTCTTCCCAAGAGATGTAGATCTTAGGCTTCCGACCGACAAAGATGACATAGAACCACGTACATACCATCAGTTATTTTTTTCCATCAACCAAAAGCATTGCCAATTTTCAAAAATAATGCAAATGTAAGCGCAATTGTATATACGCAGCTCAAATTACTATCTTTGATGGCATATGACATACTAGCTTGTATAAATTCATGCCCCACTAAGCATACCTACCCGCCTTCTCCATTGAATATGTATAACTCATCACAACCAATGTGGATTCATCAACAGAATACTAGGAGTCATTGATGCACAAACACGTGTTTACCCTATAAACAACATCACTGAAGAAGATTCTGAAATTTACCATTGCAACTGAGGCTCAAAATATGTGAATAGCCTATTAGTCGTCACAGCCCAATTGTAGCAGACCAATGCTCAATTTAGGCTCCGCATACATATTTTTAAGCGCTAAGTCATTATTGAGTTCTTCGTTTTTTGCCCGAGTGATCTCACACACCTAATTCACATGCACGCACCCAATTCACACACATATAACGTGACCCAGAAATTTCACAACTAAAAATAAA
This sequence comes from Arbutus unedo, assembly GCA_014822125.1. Lineage (NCBI taxonomy): Eukaryota > Viridiplantae > Streptophyta > Magnoliopsida > Ericales > Ericaceae > Arbutus > Arbutus unedo. The sequence continues at coordinate 1,143 of JABCMJ010037646.1, read as the reverse complement.
GCTTTTCATATCCAATTGCAATCGAAGAAATTGAAGAACTCAATAAGCCACAACGAACCCAGAAACAAAAAAATCAAAGAACTAAGCAACCCACAACGAATCCAGAAACAAATACAAATAACTCAACCAACCATGACAAACCTAGAAATGAAGAAATCAAATAACTCAACAAACCACAGCAAACCAAGAAAAAAAGAACAAAACCAAATATCAAAATAGCACCACAAACCAAAGACCTTAGGCCTTCACATACATCAGTTTGAAGCTAACAAATCACAATCGAAAAAATCATAACACATTACAAATCGAACACAACAAAATATCAGAGTAGGACTACGAAAATCAAAACAGTACCAAATATGTTTAGGAACTCATTATCAATAAATTAGAATGCAACCAACAATTGAAGAATAGTACCAATATATAAAACGAAGACCTCAAGCCGATAACGTAAAATCAGTACGAATCAAAGAACAATACCACGACGAACCTAGAAACAAGAACCCAAATAGAATTGAAAAGTCATACCTCACTCTCGAAACCAAGGAATCCGCATTGGTGGTTCTCAAATCCTAATAGGGCTCGCCAAGAATGTCGATGGACGGTGATGCCACAGAGGGGAGGTGATACTAATTGACAAAGACAAGGGGAGATGATACAAATTGGCAAGGAGAAGAAGAACCAAAACGAATTGTAATGCCCCGATTTTTTGGACACATTAATAAAAGGATAAAACAAATGCATTGTTTTCAATCGTTCATTCAAAAAATGTGATTTAGTACAAACAACAATTTCTCGATAAAAACATATTCGGAAATAAAATTTGCTGAAAAAAAGTTGCACATCAAAAAAACTTTTCAAGGATAGTCAGAGCAAATCTAAGGCTGAAACTAGGTAAACCATGGCCCGATTGAGTCCTCTCCGGGAAATGCATCTTCGTGGGTTGGGTACTCGAATTCTGCTCTATCTTCGTTTGTGCCTGGCATGCAACACTGTTGAGGGTACTAAAGGATAGACCATTATAGCTCAATACATCCACTTTAACATCTTTGCGTATGGAAAATCATTGCGTTATTTAATATTGCACGCGTAGATGTTGATGCTTCCTAACAGGTTTCAAGAGCTAAATACATGCCGGGGGGC
>JABCMJ010037641.1:0-21749 GCA_014822125.1 Arbutus unedo | reverse complement strand
AATAATTATGTATATTAGATTGCGTTAATTGATCATGTTATGAACTGAATAAATATTAGGTGTCAGATCGGGATTTGGTCTGAACCATAGGAATGCTATATATTTATTAGATATGACGATTCGTTGTTTAAATTAATGGATTATTACTTGTTGAGACCGATTTGTATGTTATGACCCACGAACGTTGTATGTTACTTAGATTTGGTCAATGTTAATGATGATGTATGTTTTTTTTTTTTTGTGGCCTTCATTTATACTCGATGCATGTTTAATTGAAATCGCATGATGAAATTTTATTATTGCATGTTGAGCGTGATGGATGAGCATTGTGCATGTATGCATGAAAATTTAAAGTTAATTGAACGGTAAGGTTAGATGATCTCATTGTTGCGATAATGAGTGATAATCAGAATGATTTGGAGTTGTGGTGAATTATGGGGGATTGCGAGACCCTGAAGTTGTGATATCGATAAAGGGGATTGCGAGACTCTGAGATTGTAATTTGGCTAAGGAGGATTGCGAGACTCCGATGCTGCGATACCAATGAAGGGGATTGCGAGACCCTGAGGTTGTACCTTTAATATGAGGGATTGCGAGACCCCGGGGAGAAGATAATAATAATAAAACGATACTCAATGCGGAAAGCTTTGTGCACGATATTACGTACGCATATTTATTCATGATATTACAGATTTTCTATTTGTTTATTGTTCTTTGCATGCTGTATAGAAAAATTATCATGTGTGTTTATTTATAAATTAGGGGTAAAGTTAGATTTTTTTTCTACTGAGTGTTAATCACTCATTTGGAGTTACTTCTTGGCCCCTGGTATTTCACACCAGGTTTTGAGGAATAGGTCGAGGGGAAACATAACTCAAAAGTTCAAGAGACGGAGTTGGATGTACCAGAGCCATGACTGTACCATTAATAGTCTAATGGTGTAATCTAGAGTGTCCTCTCAGTTGATTTTATTTAATGAGGATTATGACTTGAGTTGTTAGTTTCAAAACTATTTAGTGAATTAAATTTTGAATAGGTTGTTTTGCCGATAATTAATAAATATTTTGAAAATTGGGCTCCTATTTTTAAATTGAAAATTTTATTCCACTACATAAATTATTATTATTTTATTTTAACGAACTGTAAAATTATGGGGTGTTATACTTGGTATCAGAGCCCTAGGTTGAGAACCTAGAGACTTTGGATTTGGATAGCTTAGTTATTTAGCGCGTGACTCAGATAATTAACTACGTGTGCGAGTGTATTAACACCTAAATAATTCAAGTTTTCTAAAAAACTATATGTAATTGAATTGATAGAGATTTGATATTTTATTTTCTTCCTCTTTTATATTATAGATGTCATCATCGGATTCACGAGATGTTAGCTTTGACTTACATGTATTATCTGTTTGTTTTGATATGTATAAATGTATTATCTGTTTGTTTTGATACGTGGATTGCTATTAGTTGTTGTTGAGCCATTAGTTTATTAGACTCATACTATAGGAGGTTAGTGGTGGATGCTTAGTTGTATCGTGTAGAGGGTAACTAGTTTACGTCGAGGCCTGTTAACGACAAGATGCACCTTCGACTACTCCACACCACAACATGGGTATGAGAAGTGTGATGCCGCAGCTGCCACTTGTAAACATAAATGTTATGTTTGACCCAATAGTGAACGACTTCGCACGGATGCTTCACCATCTTGCTGCTAGCATGTAGAATGTACAACCACGTAGACCTGCTATTTGCACCTCGATCTTTTCGGAGTTTAGGAGACAGCGGCCACCGATCTTTCACGAAGAGCCCGACCTGCAAGCAGCCAATGGATGGCTGAGACAAAAGGAGAAGATGTTTGAGATGATGGGTTTATTACAAGATGAGGATAAACTGGTTCTTACTATTCATCAGCTAGAAGGAGAAGCAGATCATTGGTGGGAAGTGATGAGAATGTTTGTACCTACTAATGCTTCAACTTGGGAAATGTTTAGCCTGGCGACACCTTTGGGAGTTCAGGCATCAATAGGTCTTACATGTTAGGACTGCGAGTTAGAGGTGTCCGGTTGGCATTTTTCTTGTGTTTTATGAGTGATTGATATGTCAAATTTTGATGTCAATCTTGGGATGGATTGATTGTCCACGCACCGAGCTTTAATAGATTGCGATCAGATGCAGATTGTTGAAATCGCTGCAGATGAGATAAGTTTCTTGTTTAAGGGGGATAGACAATATCCCTTTTCTTGGACTGAAAGATCAAGAAGGCGCTAGAACCTAACCGGGTGGATAACAAGTTTGATGTTTGATGTGGAGGACCGCAAGGAGTTAGATTTGCCTAGAGTCATGTGCGAGTACGCTGATTTTTTTTCCAAATGAGTTTCTTGGCTTAGCGTCGTACAGGATGGCACCGACATGCTAAGAAAATTGAAGGTTCAGTTGCAATTGCAAGAGTTGTTTGATAAGGGTTTCGTCTGACCTAGTACTTCTCCATGGGGAGCACGAACATTGTTCATTAAGAAGAAGGATGGAACCTTAAGACTATGTATCGACTACCAGCAGCTAAATGGAGTTATGAAAAAAAAATCGCTACTCGTTACCGAGGATCGATGATCTATTTGACCAGTTACGAGGATCTAGACGTTATTTGAAGATTGACTTACAGTTAGACTATCATCAGCTATGAGTCAGAGATGAGGATACCTTGAAGACTGCGCATAGAACTCGATACAAACATTATGAGTTTGTAGTGATGCCATTTGGACTGACCAACGCACCAGCTGTCCTTACGAACCTCATGAACAGGATTTTTGCACTTCTTGGATCAGTTCGTTGTCGTGTTTATTGATGACATACTGACCTGCTCGCTGTCAGAAGAGGAGCATGAAAAGAATTTGAGAATAGTGTTGCAAGTATTACGAGACAACCAATTGTACGCTAAGGCAATTAGGTGTGAATTTCGGTTGAATGAGGTGAAGTTCCTTGGACAAGTCATTTAAGAACAAGGAATTACCGTGGATTCTAGTAAAGTGGAAGCAGTTTTGAATTGAGAACCACCTAGGATAGTCTTCGAAGTTTGGAATTTTTGGGACTCACAAGATACTATCGGAGGTTCATTGAAGATTTTTCTAAGTTGGGAAAACCAATGACTAGTTGACTTAAAAGCCGGTCAAGTTTGTTTGGAACGAGGCATGCGAGGGATCTTTTTAGGAACTGAAAAAGAGGTTGACTACTATGCTGATATTGGTGATTCTAGCTAGGGATGAAGGATATGAGGTTTATTGTGACGCTTCGGGAGAAGGTCTAGGAGGAGTTTTGATGCAGAAAGGATGAGTGGTTTCCTATGCTTCGAGACAATTGAAGCCACACGAGAGAAACTACCCCATCCACGTTTTGGAGTTAGCAGCAGTGGTGTTTGCACTAAAGACTTGGAGGCATTACTTGTATGGGGAGAGCTTCGAGATTTTCACAGGTCATAAGAGCTTGAAGTATCTCTTCACCCAAAAGGATTTGAACATACGACAAAAAAGATGGATGTAGTATTTAAAGGACTACAGTTTCACTTTGTCATATCATCCAGGAAAAGCTAACGTTGTAACTGACGCTCTTAGTCGCAAGTCTAGGAGAATAGTAGTAGTGATGGCAGTTCAGGAATGAAAAATGAAAGAAACTCTCAATGAGTTTAGTTTATAGCCATTTACATCGAAGCCGGACGTGTTGCTTTGTGTCGTGAGGGTTAGTCCAATGCTACACCAAGAGATATTGAAGGTGCAAACACTTAATCAAGAGACAGATTTCTTCAAGCATCGGCTGACGTCAGGAGTCAACCTAGCAGGTTGGACTATACATGAATATGGGAGTTTGAGGTTTCAAGGGAGGATATTTGTACCTGATTTTGGGAAGCTATGGGAATCCATGTTGAAGGAGTTCCACAGATCAAACTTTGCCATACACCTGGGGAGTAACAAGATATACCGGGATATGAAACGACAATATTGGTGGAGTGGGATGAAAGCGGACGTGGCAAGATTTGTATCTGTATGCCTTGTTTGTCAATAAGTCAAATTCGAGCACCAGAAGCCGGGAGGAACACTATAGCCTTTACCCATTCTGGATTGGAAGTGGGAGCATGTGACCATGGATTTTGTGACGGGTTTATCCCAAACCGTTAAAAAGAATGATGGTATCTGGGTTATCGTCGATCGACTGATAAAAAAAAAACGCACAATTCCTACTAGTGAGGTTGTCCGATACCCTAGAATCTTATAGTCGTATCTACATCGACGAGATCATCTGACTGCATGGAGTAACTATATCAATCGTGTCCGACCGGGACCCCTGCTTCGTATCTCAGTTTTTGCAGAGCTTACAGTTAGCCTTGGGCACCACGTTATGTTTCAGCATGACATTTCATCCACAAAACCGATGGATAGTCAAAAAGCATGATTCAAAGTTTGGAAGACATGCTTAGAGCTTGTGCCTTGGATTTCATGGAAAGCTGGGAGAGACACCTACCTCTAGTTGACTTTGCTTACAACAACATTTTTCCAGGCGAGCATTAGGGTGACACCTTTCGAAGCACTGTATGAAAGACTCTGCTGATCACTTGTAAGTTGGAGAAACGTATGAGGGACTAGCCTTATCGGACCGAACATAGTTCATGTCTAGAGTTTACAACGTATTCCATATGTCAATGCGACGGAAGTATATGACTCACCCCAAATATGTAATCCACTGAAAGAAGCTTACGTTGGACGAACAAGATACAATTTGAGAGCAAGCTATTCAGATACTTGACCGATAGGAGAAGGAGCTACAAGGAAATAAGATCACATTGCTCAAGATTTTATGGTGTCATAATGGGTTGCAAGAGTCAACTTGGGAACAAAAAGACACGATGCGGGTCAACTATTCGGCTTTATTCGCCGAGTGAGATAATCTTTCGAATTTCATGGATGAAATTTGTTTAAGGGGGACCCGGATTTTTCTAAATTATTATTAATAATAATCTTTATCGAATTTAATTATTTTATTGATATTTTTGGAATAATTAATTTTTAACTAGTAATTTTTTCCGATTTAATTGATATTTTATTCCAGATCGTCCAGATTCATTGAATCTTCGGATAGGAAAAGTTACCTTATTATTTTGGTAGGAATCTGAACAAGATATATGGTTTCTATAATTTTTTTAAAATTTTGATTTGGTTATATTTTATATGATTTGGTAATAGCCAAATAAAAAAAATACTCTTTCAATTCGTATCCTATTTGGGCGCCGATCCCTTATTCTATTTATACAGCCCCTATTCGACCATTTGTTTACGTTTTGTCGTTTAGAATTTTCTTTCGTGTATATTAATTTTCATAAGGTATCTCAAAATCTTATATTTTTATATTTTTTTAGTTCCACGCACGTCCCTTTTTTTTATTCTTTGCTTTTCTCTTCCTTTCTCTTTTTCTCTGGCAGCTCTCTCCCACGCCTCTCCTCTCTCGGTTCTCTCTCTCTCTCTCTCTCTCACGGCAGTGGGAAAACCTATTGTGGTGCTCTCTCTTTTGTATTTTGTTTCTCTTATTCATGTAGTTAACATTACTATATTATTTTTGTTATTATATACATATTATATTTAAAGTATTCGGTATTATATTATATATAAGTATTAGTTCACTATTTTTTTTTCTAGTGACTGGTCCTATTATCTATTATATTAACACACTGTTTTTTTATGAATTATACTTAATGAATGTTTTTGGTTTTTTTTTTATAGTGTTGCGATAATCGGATGTCGGTGCGGTGTTTGGTTCGTGAATTTTTTCTAGCACTTTATTTCATCGGATCAAGGTAGAAAATTTCGGACCGAACCCTATTTATATATGGGATTTATGAGTACGGTAGATTTTTATTCAATGTTCGAGTAGGGAATATGAATCAAAATTATTAGTAACTAATTATTAGAATAATTATGTGTATTAGATTGCGTTAATTGATCATGTTATGAATTAAATAAATATTAGGTGTCAGATCGAGATTGGGTCTGAACCATAGGAATGCTATATATTTATTAGATATGATGATTCGTTGTTTAAATTAATGGATTATTACTTGTTGAGACCGATTTGTATGTTATGATCCACGAACGTTGTATGTTACTTAGATTTGGTCAATGTTAATGATGCTGTAGGTTTTGTTTTTGTGGCCTTAATTTATACCCGATGCATGTTTAATTGAAATCGCATGATGAAATTTTATTACTGCATGTTGAGCGTGATGGATGAGCATTGTGCATGCATGCATGAAAATTTAAAGTTAATTGAACGGCAGGGTTAGATGATCTCATTGTTGCGATAATGAGTGATAATCAGAATGATTTGGAGTTGTGGTGGATTATGGGGGATTGCGAGACCCCGAAGTTGTGATATCGATGAAGGGGATTGCGAGACTCTGAGATTGTAATTTGGCTAAGGAGGATTGCGAGACTCCGATTGCGATACCAATGAAGGGAATTGCGAGACCCTGAGGTTGTACCTTTGATATGAGGGATTGCGAGACCCTGGGGAGAAGATAATAATAATAAAAAGATACTCAATGCAGAAAGCTTTGCGCACGATATTGCGTACGCATATTTATCCATGATATTATAGATTTTCTATTTGTTTGTTGTTCTTTGCATGCTGTATAGAAGGATTATCATGTGTGTTTATTTGTAAGTTAGGGGTAAGGTTAGGTTTTTTTTCTACTGAGTGTTAATCACTCATTTGGAGCTACTTCTTCGCCTTTGGTATTTCACACCACGTTTTGAGGAACAGGTAGAGGGGAAACATGACTCGGAAGTTCAAGAGACGTTGTTGGATGTACCAAAGCCATAACTATACCAGTAACAGTCTGATGGTATAATCTAGAGTGTCCTCTCAGTTGATTTTATTTAATGAGGATTATGACTTGAGTTATTAGTTTCAAAACTATTTAGTGAATTAAATTTTGAGTCGGTTGTTTTGCCGATAATTAATAAATATTTTGAGAATTGAGCTCCTATTTTGAAATTGAAAATTTTATTCCGCTGCGTAAATGATGATTATTTTATTTTAACGTATCGTAAAATTATGGGGCGTTACACTATTGTGATATCCCGTCCCACATCGAAAGTCTACATGAGTGATTCTGGGTATATAAGGAATCATGCAAACTACTACTAACAAATTGGGTTAAGCATTTTGGGCCACATGGTTGGGCTCCAGCAAGTTGTTGGGTCAGTGGTTTACATGGGGCGTTACATTAATCATTTGAGATGAATAGACACTAAGTACTGTAGCCAAATTGTGGACAACAACTAGTCCTTTAAGTCAAACTAGGACCATACCTACTAAACATTCCAACTATTCAAAACACTTACCAACTATTGTATTCAACAACTTTAAAATTATTCATCATTTCAAAAGTGAACTATCAGGTGATTAAACTTTTAAATTATCAAACTCCTTAAAAACCTACCGCAACATGCTAAAAACGTGGAAATAGTGGTCGGCTCTATCTTTCTTAACTCGATTATTTGTAAGCATGTTTCGTCTTCATTAAAAAAATCGCATTTGTTTTCGATTTGTTTATCTCAAAATTTTGTGAATTATTAGTCTGGCTCGATGAAAAAAATTTTAAAAATGTAAAATTATATCTAAAACCTAAATAAAAATTACTAAAGACGACTTATGTACACAAAAATACACTTTTTTTTTATTATTTTTATTTTCTGATTTTTTTTTCAAATTTAGCCCGTTATTTATAAGTTTTCTGAAATCTTTCGTCGAGATGAACCAATAATCTACAAGCAGTTGATGAAAATCAAAATATTGCAAAAACAATTCACATAAAGACGAAAAATAATTAAATAATCGAGTCAGACTAAACCCAATTTTAATTAATTAGGCTCTGCAATAGATTGAGATAACAACACACGTGGGTGTAAGTGTTGGAGGTTATAAAATGTATTAATTGACTTTTTATTTTTCCCATTAATTAAATTGACCCATAATCCTAGATTCCTAGGGCATAGTGGATCAATCAGATTACTCCTCTATTTAGCAAACATATTACTCTTGGATTGAGATGTCAATAATCACATTCATTTTCAAACTTTGTCCAAACAATGAAATTTTAGTCATTTGAAATCACATTCCTATTTCTCTCTAGAATACCTGCCCTCCACACACAACCTTAAAGTGGGTCAATCCAACAGTGAAAATTTGAAAGTAAAGTAGTAAACACGCTTAAAATATAAAGTGCGTGTTTAAACTCCACTCGATTTAACAAATTTTATACTGCCAGTAAACTAAAAGTATAATATTATATGTTACGAAAACCCTCAGGTTTGGTTGATAGACATCCTATAGAGGAATAGGAATGTGATTCTAGATGGCTAAAATTCTATTTTTTGGATAAAGTTTGAGAAGGAATGTGATTACTAATGTCTCAATCTAAGAGTAATCTGTTTACTGAATAGAAGAGTAATTTGATTGCTCCACTACCATTTAGGAATCTGGGATTATAGGGCAATCTAATTACTGGAAAAAACAAAAAGTCAATTAATACTTTTTATAACCTCAAACACTCAACACCCACGGTTTTTGCGCTCAATCGGTCATGTTTGGTTTAGTTTGATTTTTTATAGAGAATATTGATTGGGTTTTCGTTTTCTAACTCTAAACACCGGAACGGAATAAAAAATATCAAATTTTTTGTTATAATTTATATTTATTGTAATATGTATTTGTTTCGTCATATATATATATATATATATATATATATTTTGATAATCTTTATTTTTTTAAACTGTATTCTTTTAGTTTTCTATAATTTATATTTTTTTACGTTTAACTCTTTAATAGCTCAAATAATTATTTTTTAATCAAAAAATCTTAATTTTGTTTTTACATTTGGCTTAATACAATCAAACCAGAAACTGAATCAAATTGGACCGAAACCCAAAAAAATAAACTGAACCAACACAAAATAATTTGGTTCGATTTCGATTTGAAAAATTCTAAATCAAAATTTTTGGTTTAGTCCAAATTTTTCCTCGAAACTGGACTGGTTACACCCGTATTATTATGTTAGGTTGGTGGGTTTTTGTAAATTAAGGTTTTAAAAGTAGTACTGTGCAAACAAATTTTAGCGTGAATTTCTTTTTTTTTTTTGATAGAAGGCAACATAAAACGTCTGACGTAAAAAACAGAAAAATCAAACATGGACCAAAGGCCCATCGGGCGCAATTGGGAGTGATGTTCGCGTTCGAGCTGAGAAAAATAGTAATAATCCTTTCAAGAAAGACTTTTGAATAGACGAGTAAAACTGATGAAAGTATATTAATCCGATCAAATTGTAGCTAAACGTATTTGTTTTGACCACCTTCTAGGCATGATGGGCCTTAGTGGATAATGGATATCAAAAGCGTGAGAGTTTACAAGCCCTGAAGCTCTGGTTTACTTCATACTAGGAATGTAATTTTACTCTGATATGATGAATATCCGAATTGTAATCGAATTTTTTTTTCAAGTCATAATCAAAATATTCACCGTGGATACGGTTATAGAGGAGGCAAGTCAATATTCGTTGGATACGATTATGGTTAAATATCCGAAAATAACCGAGCAGATATCTGTAACGGAACTGAACCGATTATATTTACCATATTTCCATTAATTATATATATGTAACATATATTATAAGTAAAAATGTAGTGAGGGCTGTTAAAGTGGGTCAATCCAACGGTGAAATTTTGAAAGTAAAGTAGTAAACACACTTAACATATAAAGTGTGTGTTTAAACTCCACTGGATTTAACAAATTTTATGTTGCCAGTAAACTAAAAGTATAATATCATATGTTTCGTGTGTTAAAATTTGTAAAATCCAGTGGAGTTTAGCAACACCACATAGTCACAAACAAAACCCTACGAAGCATATCCTCATGGATAATTCCAAATGAAAAGGAAGAAGGGGACTTTCCAATATTTTTTCAGTGCGACTCTATAGTCTAAACTCTTATACAATATTGTCTAAACCCTACGAAGCATATTTTTTTCAGTTTTATATGAATTGATGCCATAAAAGTTGACATAGTATTAGAGATTTCTAATTTGAGAACTTAAGAGAAAACGAATTGTTAGGTCGGCAATCTTCTGAGGTTTGTTAAGTAATCTTTTTTAGGGTGGTTACGACTTGTGACCACAGATCAATCCATTGGGAGGTGAGTATGAACTATGGAGTCAACTATTTAAAGTTTGAAGAAGGATAAACATCGATTTATCTGTTGAATGAGATGCTCAAATTAATTGTTCTAAATTATTTGGAGTGAAAAGATCTTTGCACTGTATCAGTAAGATTATAAATCCTATTTGTAAGAAGTCTTTCCATGGAACAAAGTTGCGCATGGTGAATGAAAGAGATAATATGGTGCCATAAGAGATCGATTCGATACCAATTAGGTCTTGAATTTGGTGTTTCGAATTGCAGCTTTTTATTCCCACCTTATGCATCTCGAAAATAAGAACTGTCAATATTTACAAAATATGAATTGAGGCTCTGAACGACCTTGTTAATTTTATTGGCCCCAACAAATATTTGGTTGTTTTCTCCATGCCATAACACAAGAGAAGACTTGGATTTTTATAAGGTGATATCTTAAGCTCAAACTAATGGGGGCTTAAAATAATTACATAAACTAATGGGGGCTTAAAATAATGACATACCTCACTAACATCTTATAGAAAAAGGGGGAAAAAGAAAAAAAGTTGGATACGAATAGCTTCTTTTCTTTTTAAATGCCATAAACTTTGGTGGCATATTACGAAAATAATTGGGGGAGTGTCACTTTGTGCACTTAATGCTGTATTTGGTGACCATTGGGTTATAATGAGTGCTATAGTCCCAAAAAAATTTTCTCAAAAATATTGTCGAATTCAAAATTAAGGTTTAAAATTCATTAGAATTTAAAAATTTACAAACTCGAGTAAATCTAGTGCATCCATTTTAAATTATGAAATATTTTTGTGAAAATTTTTATGGAACCAATGACTTTTTCCTTGAGTTAACAGTAACACCTTGTGCTTTGAGACTCTTAGTGATAACCCAATTCACTAAGCACTAGCCCACTAACATTCCACATATGCCAAACCTCTAAATTTCCATAGCAATGAAATTTATAATTTTTAAAATTTTGATATCCAAATTCAGATAAAATTTTAAGAAATGGCTCCTCTCCAAAACATCTTTGTAACACTTGAGGCCTGTGGAAACAGGTCCATAAAAACTACCAGTCTCATTTTGATGATTTGAGTCATTTATTTTCTGAACATCAATCTATAGATCAATTACTAAAAATATTAATTTGATCACATATGAATATAGCTTAATAATAATGACGAGGGTAAAATGAAATTGAGAGATACATAAATTTTTCCTTTGGATAAATGATTTAGTTCGGTGAAGAACTGTAAATACATCAGGATACACGTGCCGATCAATGAAGATATGACCAACCTAAGAAGGGTTATCCATACTATATTCGAGTCAAGAAGGTCGAATATGTAATCAGCCAATTTGAGGAAGATGACTTAGTAAGCAGCCGACCTGAGAAAGGTGGCTCGACGTCTTACTGACCTGACAAGGACGGTCCGAAATACCATCGACCCGAGAAAGGCGATGAGTGATTGTCAATCCAAGATAAGACAGAACTCTGAGTAAGTCGGGATAGAGTTTTAAGTAGATATGGATGAGAAGTCCACAGTTAATTCTATTAATATAAGAAGCATTAATTGAATGAAGCTCTAATGGCAGAAGATAACTTCTTTGATAAGAATCAAGTGAGAGTTACCTCATTAATGACCAATCAGAAGGTAATCCTACTCCAATTCTGATAAGGAATCAATGTCCTAAGAGAATTAGGAAGGTTAAACTACAAAATCTATAAATAAAGATCCAGACTCATGAAGAAAGGTATGCTCTCATGCACTGATTTATTTGCTAATAGAGAATATTAGCTTGATCTCCATTCATCATTGTGAGCTTTATTTGACTTAATCACCAGAGTGCCTTCCTGCCACAGAGAAAGAGGGTTCTTTGACGGTTTATTATTTTGTAGATGACAGGTCCATCATATTGATAGCTTTCTTCTCTGATTATGAAAATCAACCCTCCTACAATTGGTGTTGTCTGTGGGAAAGCTAACGTCTCATGGCAGAAACACCTAAGAAGGATCAGGTAAAAGAGCATAAGGGGAAGGAGAAGACTGTATCCCCTCCCCCAATTCCTTCGAAGACAAGGGGGGCAGCTTAGAGAACAGGTGTTGCCTCCTAAAAACCCATTAGTAGCAACAGCACTCGCACCGCCAATGGCTCCCCCACCACAACCAACGTTGCCATTGGCCCCAGTAAGAGAGGTCAAGAATAGGAGACGGATCTCGAACACAAACCTAGAATGAGGGAGGGAGAGGATCCTGAACTTGTGACGGGTCTCAAACCCACAAGGACGAAAAAAACAGTCACATAGATCAAGTCTGAAGGCGGGACCAAGAGATTGAGGAGATGAGGCATCATATACACCAGATGGAAAGAGAGAACAGAACCTTCTGACAAGAGAGGGATCATGTTCGGCCTGTTGTGTTGGGACGGGACGAGAGTTCATAAATCGGTCCTGCACATCGGGAGAATTGACTTGAACAGATTCGGAGACCCCGAGATGGGGAACAACAAGCAAGAGTCCTGTCAAACGCGGTTCATCAGCCTACAATCCCATTGGTCCCTGACAGGCACGATTGGTTGAACCAATAGGTAGGGATCGCTCCAAATAATAATCCACTTGTGGCAGCTCCAGTTAAACCTCCAGTTGTTCAAATCCTCGACATGAGGGCCTAGTTAAATCAACAACTGGGGTTGAACCGAACAAAGGATGATGAAACCCAGAAAGAGTTGCAGCAACTGGCGGTATCACCACTGTCTATCCAAATTAAGATGGAGGCTTTACCCAGAAAGTTTGTCCCTCCAAAATTCCCATCTATAACGAATGCATGGATCTAATGACTCACATCAAAGGATTCGTGAATTCTATGATGATCTATGCAGGCCACGACAACCTGTACTACAAGGTTTTTTTTTTTTTGAGCTTAGGCGAGACTACTCTAAATTGGTTTCAAGTGCTCCCTCCAAGGTCTTTCAACAATTGGAGACAATTGGATGATCAATTTATCAAACATTTCGCTCCAAACCAAGCTCAGAAGAAATATGTCAATAAGCTCCTGGCCATGAGGAAGAGATCCAATGAGGATTTGAGAGAGTATGCAAATAGATACTAGGCCACCTAGAACGAGACCGGAGATTGCACGGAGGCCTATGTAGTGGAATCTTTCCGATTGGGATTGTCATCCCGAGAACGTCTAAGAGAATCCCTATCCATTTACCCTCCAAGCACCATTGCCGAGCTAATGGGGAGAGTAGAAAATATGCTAAGTTTGAGGATGAGATTTGCCGAGACACGAATCGACCTACAAGCCAAATGCACAAGAGTACTGTGGTGAGAGAAATTGAACCAGCACCAAAAAGGCCGAGAACCAAAGTGGCTAAAGTAGCACATTCTAGGAAGGAGCACAAATCGCCTAGTCCTTAGGCATACAGGGCGATTCAGATGGTATTCAATACCCTAATCTTCAAAATGATCTGGCCGCTAAAAGACAAACCCTTCTGGAAGTAGCCACCTGCCTCAGGGGGAGAATTTGTGAGGTGAGACTCGAACAAAGATTGGTGCAGTTATCACCGGAATAATGGCCATATCACAGACAAGTGCAAGGGGCTTAAAGGATTCTTAAAAGGACTAGTTGAAGCCAGGCATCTCCGACGATTCGTTGCCGATAAAGGGAAACCATAGATTGAACCAACCTTGATGGAATTAGAGTCTTCTGAGGAGGAAGTAATGGCGATGGGTATAATCCATATCATACATGCTGCGATGCCAACATTAGACAAGAAGGAAGCACGACTCCAATGCCACCGCGAAGGCTATGAACATCATGTTCAGCACCTTGGGAAAAAACAGAAGGAGCTGGAGAAAAAGATTGAGACAAAAATATCCTTTAATAGCAAGGATTTAGAAGGAGTCACGTATCCGCATAATGACGCATTAATAATTACGTTGCCCTTCGGCACAATCAGCATGGAGAGAATCCTTATTGACCAAGGCAGGTCGATGAAAATTTTGTACTATGATGCCTTCAAAAAGCTCAAGTTAAATAAGGCAGAGCTAAAAAAGGTAGACATTCCACTAATAGGATTTAGTGTGGAGGCAGTTGGCCACTGGGCTCCATTACTATCATTGTCCAAGAAGGAAAGGTCACCATGGAAATAAATTTTTTGGTGGTAGACATGCTATTGGCTTACAATGCAATAGTGGGGAGGACTTGGCTCCACAAGATGGGACCAATCCCATTTAAGTACCATCAAGTGTTAAAATTTTCGGGCAAGAAGGGGATCGAATGTTTTCGGAGAAGTCAAAAAATGGTGAGAAGTTGTTACGTGACTTTCATAAAACATAAGCCCATGGCTGAACACGTGAAGACAATTGAAGTTCCAGATCAGCCAACTAACAGAGGATATCGAGCGCAATGCAGCTGATCGTGTAGTGGAGAAACTCAAGCAAATACCAGCACATGAGTCGGACCCAGAACGGTTCTTTCTCATTGGGGAATAATCATCTAAAAAGGACGAAAAAATTTTAGTTTAGATTCTCAAAGATCATATAGATGTATTCTCTTGGACACCCAGGAGATGCCTAGGGTGAGCCTGGATATCATCTGCCATCAACTGAATGTTGACCCAATCCACAAATCAATAATGCAAAAGAGGAGAAGGTCAGCCATTCAACATACTGATACTATGATTGAAGAAGTAGATCGGCTGCTCAAGGCAGAAGTAATCACAGAGGTTTACTACTCAGAATGGGTATCAAACACCGTAGTAGTCAAGAAGAAAAATGACACATGGAGGGTTTGCGTCAACTTTACAAACCTTAACAAAGCTTGTCCCAATGATAACTTCTCCCTACCCAAGATAGATCAATTGGTGGATGCCACCATCGGGTACAAGCGTATGAGCTTTCTGGACACATATAGAGGATATCATCAGATCGCCATGTATGTGCCAGACCAAGAAAAAACATCCTTTATCATCCCATGAGATTTGTTCCTCTATAAAGTCATGCCATTCGAACTAAGGAATACTAGTGCTACTTATTAGAGGTTGGCTACGCTCATGTCCAAGGATTTGCTTGGGAAAAGCATGGAAATTTATATCGATGATATGGTGGTCAAGTCCGAGGAGGCCGAGACCCATATCCTTGATCTCTGCAAAACCTTCAAGGCACTATGGGAGTTCAAACTCAAGCTCAACGCCTCAAAGTGTGCCTTGGGGGTCAATTTAGGGATGTTTTTGGCACATCTGGTCACAAGGACGAGAATAGAAGCTAATCCCGATCAGATTATAGCCTTGCAAAATCTTCAGAGTCCCCAAATCGTGAAAGAGGTGCAGATGTTAACAGGAATGGTAGCGGCTCTCACAAGTTTATCAACCGATCATCTAATCGATGTCGACTATTTTTTCAACTACTGAAGAAGCAGTCCAAATACTCTTGGGGAGAAGAGTGCGAGAAGGCCTTTCGTGAGATGAAGGCATACTTGACTAGCCCACCATTAATCATAACTCTCGAGAAGGGGGATATTCTGACATTGTACCTTGCCATCTCAGAACATACGGTAAGTGCAGTACTCTTGAAAGCAAAGAAGGTGGGCAAACACCGATCTACTATCTAAGTAAGACATTGCTCAACTAAAAGACAAGGTATCTCCCCTTGGAAAAATTGATCCTATCTTTGGTTGTAGCTTCTAGAAAGTTGCAGTATTATTTTTGGACTCACACAATCGAAGTGCCAACCAAACACCTGATTAGCATTGTCTTGAGAAAAGCAGAACTATTAGGGAGGGTGGCTACTTGGTCTATCGAGCTCGGAGAATATGACGTCCGATTTTTTCCAAGGATGGCAATAAAAGGCGAAATCTTGGTAAACTTTGTTACCGAGTTCTCACATGAACAGGTTGAAGAGCCATCGGCCATCTCAGAACAAGGCTTGTCCAAACTAGGGGCACAAAAGGAACCAGAAACCGATCAAACACCCTATTGAAGACTATACGTCGACGGATTTGCCTACTTTCGAGGATCTAGAGTTAGCATAGTCATCATAGAACCAGATGGATGTTACTTTGAGCAATTCATCTATCTGGATTTAGTGTTTCCAACAACGTTGTTGAGTACGAGGCACTAATACATGGGCTTAGATGCGCACACAATCTGGGGGCAAAAGTTGTAGAAGTGTACTACGACTCCCAACTTGTTCTCAGTCAACTAAATGGAGAGTATGTGATTCAAGATGAAAAGATGACTTCTTACGCTGAGAAGGCAAAGGAAGAGTTGTCTAAATTTGAGAAGGTCAACATGTCCCACATTAGCTCAAGGCAGAACGAACATGTGGATGTATTAGCATGTCTGGCCTCGACAATTCCATGGGACATGTATTGGACTATTTATGTGGATTCCATTGACTACCCAAAGCATTGATATCTCAGCGGTTGAGAAAGCCATGGAAATTGAGCTCGGCCCTAGTTGGATGGATCTGATCATCTCCTATGTCACAAGGGACATAGTGCCCGAGGACAAGAAAGAAGCCCACAAGTTACGCATCAAGGCAGTATGCTTCTAGATCTTTCCAAAGCATGAGATATATAGAAAGTCTTATACTGGACCCTATCTCAAATGTGTACATCCGAGCTTGGTCTAGTAGTTCCTATTTGAAATACACGAAGCGGTATACGGTAGCCATGCTGGGGGTAGATCCATAGCCCACCAAGCAATATCCCAGGGGTACTAGTGGCTCTACATGCAAGAGGATGCAAAGAAATATGTGGAAGCGTGCGAGAAGTGTCAAAATTTTTCCCCGATCATTCATATTCTAGCTGCGGACCTGGCATCGCTTACATGCCCGTGGTCTTTTGCCCAATGGGGCCTGGATATTGTTGGTCCTTTACCAAGAGCCACAAGTGAGAGGAAATACCTCATGATCGGCACTGATTACTTCACTAAATGGATTGAAGCCGAATCACTAGCAAAGATCACTGAGAAGAATGTATAGTGGTTCGTCTGGCAGAACATCATCACCAGGTTTGGGATCCCATACTCTATCGTTTCTGATAACGGGATCCAATTCCAAGACAAATTCAAAGCCTTCTGCTCCCAATACAACATTCACAATTACTATGCCTCAGTAGCATATTCTCAGTGCAGCAGGCAAGCAAAAGCTTCCAACAAAATGATCTTGGAAGGAATCAAGAAAATATTGGAAAAAGATAAAGGAAGACGGGTGGAAGAGCTGCACTTGTTACTATGGGCATATAGGACCATGCCATGACGACCACGGGTGTCACCCCGTGTTCACTCACATATGGCATGGAAGCTATCATCCCATTGGAAATTGGCCTCCTAACCATCCAAACAGAATTAGTCGAAAAGGGAGGAAACGATGAAGCTCTGGCTGTGAAACTCGATCCTACCGAAGAGAAAAGAGAGCACGCTATAATCAGACTAGCATCCAATCAATCCATCTTGTCCAAGTCGTACAACAAACGAGTCCATCAAAGATAATTTGAGCTCAGTGACTTGGTCCTTCGCAAAGTCATGGGTAACACGAAAGACCCAACTGATGGCAAACTTGGTACAAACTGAGAAGGCCCCTATAGAGTCGTGGGCAGGCTAGAAAAAGGCACCTACAAGCTCAGAAATCTTGATGACAAGGAGATCCCGCGTACCCAGAATGTCTCCTCCAACCTCAAGAAATTTTTTCAGTAGTTTGTTTCTTTCCATGCATTTGTTTCTATTTCCAATGCTTTTCTTTAGATGAATAAGAGTACTATCTCTTTTTTACTTACTCCATATAGTCTCAGTACGGCAGTAAATGTCCTGGCAACCTTTACTTCCTCAGTTGGGGGTGAGAAAGATCTCCCCGAGCATGAACAAAAGACCCAAACAAACTTGAGAAAAGTTTAGAGAAAATATACTTGAGAAAAGTATGTACCCGAACTTGAGAAAAGTTTAGAACAAAGAATACTTGAGAAAAATACCTTCTTAAAACTTGAGAAAAGTTTAAAGAAAACATACTTGAGAAAAGTTTAGAACAAAGCATACTTGAGAAAAGTACCTACTTAAAACTTAAGCACAGTTTAGAGCAAACATACTTAAGAAAAGTATGCATCCGAAGTTGAGAAAAGTTTCTCCTAATTATACTTGAGAAAAGTATTCAAACAAAAAAGTTTATTTATACTTGAGAAAAATATTTACCCGAGCTTAAAAATAGTTTAGATGAGTGATACTTGAGAAAAGTATGTTCATACTTGAGAAAAATATTCAATCTTGAGAAAAGATTGCCCTAGGCATACTTGAGAAAAGAATTCAAACAATAATTT
This sequence comes from Arbutus unedo, assembly GCA_014822125.1. Classification (NCBI taxonomy): domain Eukaryota; kingdom Viridiplantae; phylum Streptophyta; class Magnoliopsida; order Ericales; family Ericaceae; genus Arbutus; species Arbutus unedo. The sequence goes on along the minus strand of JABCMJ010037641.1, from coordinate 3,210 downwards.
TAATTATACTTGAGAGAAGTATTGACCAAAGCTTGGCAACAGCTCAAACAAGTCTTGCTTGACAAAAGTATACTTGAGAACAGAGGCAAAAGAAAAAATAGCAGTAAATTGCAAGACAGCATTCGAAAGAAGATAACATTAAATTCCAAAACAACATTCAAAAGCAAGTAGCATTAAGATCTGCTGCAGAAGCTACATTCGAAAAACAAAGGAAAGGACTAGTTAAGCATACACATGCCAACCCAAGACAAACAAGGAAATAAAGTAAAACAATAAGAAAAATCATGCATCATCGAGAATGTTGTCCAAAGGATTTTTCTCCCCCTTAGTGACATTGCCAACATTAGCAACCTCCTGATCATTAGCAGTCAAGTTAGTTATTTCCGCATCCATCATCTTAGCCCTAGAGACAATAGCTTCCTCTTCGGCAAACTCAGATGAATAAGGGATTTCTTTAAACATAGGAGAATCCTAAGCCACGTTGCAAAATCTTAAAGCTACCCTCCAACCAGAAGCGATAAACTCTTCCTGGAGACTAGGGATTTGATAGTTCAAGAAATCATCAGCAACTTTGTCCATTCCATGCTTATGAACCTCGGTTCTAAGATTGGAAATCTCCTCAGCATGCTTCGACTTCATGACAGACATGTCGAAGAGCACTTTGTTAACTTTTTTTTCCTCTTCGGCAAGTAGATGACTAAAAGATTCAGCTCTCTGAGTGACCTCGTGAGCTTTCTTCTCGTAGTCATTAGCCTCATCTTAAGCTTTAAAAAATTTAAGTTTCCAGTCATGAGCCTCAGATTTAGTCAACATCAGCCGCACCTCCCAATCTTGGCTTTGCCCAAGACACAACATAGTCTTCTGAACGGCCTATAGAAATGACACACATCATGAGAAACAGAGCAAGAGTGAGAAGAGTTAAAAAAGATGAACACTTACAAAAATCTTATGAGTAATAACGGTCGGCATCAGTGTTCAATTGTCGGATTCAGCATAAGTTCCACATCCCTTGGTAACATCATCACATCAGCTAGGGTTTGAGCAACTCCTAGATCCCTAGTGGTGTCAGCAATGGTTATGGGTGTCAGACCATTAACCAGGAGGGTCGGAGCTTAAGTGTCAGCCTTCTTAGGAGCCCTGGGCATCCCCCTAACTTTAGAAGTCTCTACAGCGTGAGCCTTCTTCAATCTCCTCTTCTTGGGATCGACAATCCCTTCAGTAGCCTCGACGATAGGTAAGGATGCGCCATCCTAAACATCAGCTTCTTCGGCCTTTCTCTTGGCCACAATGGCTCCAGTGGGCTTCCTGGCCTAAGAAGGCATAGCTTTCTTCTTTTCTTCAGAAGCAACCTTGCTCTTCTGCTTCATCAGCTCCCTCAAGTTTAGCACGTTTGCATTTCTCGACGTGATCTCTCGATCAATTTCTTCTTTGTCTTCGGTATTCTAAGAAGGCTGAGATCGGGATTGAGAATTACCCATTGAAGAGAATGATGAAGATGAGCTCGGAGAGTCCCCTGTCGCAGTGACCTTGACACGTTGAGGCTCCCTAAGGTAAGGCAGAGGGATACCTTCGGGAACGACAATATCGATTTCTTTGGCAACTGCAGTAGCAACGTGAGCCTTATCCCTGATGTATCCCCGGTAAGATGATTGTACCAAAGTAGGACTTTTGCAGATCAAGTTGTACCTGTACTTCGACGCCTTTATAATTAAGAACCTTCCTTAGATCGTTTGGACATGTTGCATGAATCCACCAACCTTAGTTTACGTTGGAAGCTGCGAATAGAAAAGAAAAATAGGAGTTACAAATCTATGCTGAGAAGGCATAATGGCATATCAAAAGAAAGTACAAGAACTAACGAGGTTGCTTGAAGTGACGAGACACAGGAATCCGTGTGTGCTTGGGTTTGTCTGGAGAGAACTCCTAATCGCTAGAAACAATCAGGAAGTCATCATCATCCCCTCTGTTTGAATCAACTAGATGGGTAACTATTTATTCACAACCTCTATGAGATTTGAGGTACCCTATCTCACCACTATGATAGGACATATCATAGTTGAAATTGGTACCCCAGAGACTAAGATTAGTGTTGCAGAGTTCATTCAAATGCACAATATCCATGATTATGCATAAGTCTGTATGGAGATTTGCATCAGGTTTAGCCGATACCAAGCCAAAACCCTACAAAGCAAAGGGTAAAGAGGAAATCTTACTCCACCCTCAGTGACGGCCATTAAAGGGATATGGATCGAATCCTCATCCCGTGTTTCAAGGTGAGTCTCGAGTCTGTTAATCTCTACTACTGTGTCATCTAAAATATTATAATGATGATGAAACTCAGCTATGCTCTCTGGAGTGGCAAAGTCTTTATGAAAGATTTCCATACTCAAAGAATGAGTACAAGAAGAGCGTATACAAGAAAAATGAGGAAGACGAGAAGTATTTCAAAAGATTTACAGATGAGCGACAAAAGAGATGATGAACAGTGACAAAAAAAAAAAAAAGAGAAATGAGAATACTAAGAGAATGAAGAGGAAGAGGCGTTTTGGTTATTTACCCTTGAAATTCAAATTAATTACCATGGGGCAACCAAACGGCGCTTTTGGCATGCGCGAGAAGTGCGTCCTTCCATAAAAAGTAGACAAACAGTCACGTCGCATTTAATGTGACGAAGCAAGTTCCACGCAACGGTTACGGTTAGTAGTTCACAATAGAAGATACCTCTTAGGAACGATTTCATATAGCTGCACATGCTCCTTTAGTTTGGCAGACAGTAGCCAAAGCTAGGGGGCAATTGACGGGATAAAATGTAATTAAGAAATACATAAATTGCCCCTCGGATAAATAATTTAGTTCGGCAAAGAATTGTAAATACATCAGGATATACGTGCCAATCACGTGAGGATATGGTTGACCTAAGAAGGGTTATCCATACTATATTTGAGCTGAGAAGGTCGAATATGTAACTAGCCGATCTGAGGAAGATGGCTTTGTAAGGTGGCTCGACGTATTGCTGACTTGATAAGGGCGATCCGATATACCATCGACCCGAGAAAAGTAATAGGTGATTGTCAGCCCGAGATAAGACAGAACTCTGAGTAAGTTGGGATAGAGCATATGGATGAGAAGTCCATGGCTAATTCGATTAATATAAGAAGTATTAATTAAATGAAGCTCTAATGGTAGAAGATAACTTCTTGGATAAGAACC
>JABCMJ010037630.1:0-11850 GCA_014822125.1 Arbutus unedo | reverse complement strand
GCTATAGCTCTTCCTCAACGAGTCAACCCAGCTGTCTTGGGCTTAATACTTGATTACTGTCGGTTTCATCAAGTATCAGGCCGCTCTAATAAGGTATGACATGGTTTGGACTCTCACACTGGGAAGAAGTTCTTGAGTAAAAATAATGAAAATTTTGCTGCTCATAGGTCTGTTATACTGGGAACAAAAATATGGCCTCTAAATATGGCAAGCTATATGCAGGCAGTATTTCTTGGAGTTCTGAAGTGTCTGTACTTGATATCTAGGTGTAGAATATCATTTTGATTATTTTTACTTCTTTTGATTTTGTTATTTTATTCCTTCTTTGCATCTAGGAGCGTAAAACTTTTGATGAGAAGTTCGTTCGGTTAGATACAAAAAAGTTGTGCGAGTTGACATCTGCTGCAGACAGTCTCCAATTGAGACCTTTGGTTGACCTCACAAGTCGTGCACTTGCTAGGATGATTGAAGGGAAATCTCCTGAGGAAATACGTGAAACATTTAATTTGCCTGACGATCTTACAGAGGTGATTTTTCAAATGATCCAAATGATTTTTTAGCTTTATTTGTTCCATAATCTCTCATGACGTGTGTTATTGCAGGAGGAGAAGTTGGAGCCTTTGAGAAACATTACTGATGATCCGCGAATCAGGCTTTTGAATCGGTTATATGCTAGAAAGCGGAGAGAATTAAGAGAGAGGGAGCAATTAAAGGTGTTTAATTTCGTTTACCTTGTTTGGATATTGTTGGTCTAGTGCCAATTTCTAGTCTAGGCTGCATACAGATATAAATTGCCCACCCAGTGGTTGAATACAATGACATGTTATTAAAACTTCAATACCTATATATACATGTCTGCACTAATTGCAAGTTTACTTGTGTTGCAGAATGTCGAAGTAGAGGAAGAGCATGGTGATGAACGCTCAGTTGACGATCTGTTGTTGTATATAAATGGTGGAAACGGAGGTGTGTGTGGACATTTTTTCTGCTCCGTAATTTTTGGCGATTGCCAGCTTCATCTTCTTCTTAAATGGTAGAATGTCCACAAAAAGTTCAGCTGTCTAGAAACTTTTGCACTATGATAGAATAAATGAAGCTGAGAGGCAGTGGAGGGAGGTAATCTTAGGTAGTTGTGAATAATAGGATTAGATGGAGGGAGTCGGTGTGTGCAATTAGCTTCTCTTTATGGCACTTGTTTTGGGAGCTATTGCTGAATACATTTCTGGTATGTATGATGGTTGGAGTGGAGGGTTTTTGAGCTGCATTTCTGGGTTCTGCAGCAAAGTGGTCGCTGAGGCTGCTATCATGTGTTATAATTGCAAATTCACCAATATTCATGTTGTTTGCAAACTGTTGTATAGATCATCCATAGTTGTCGCATTCTTCATATCTGAGTGTATAGTATACTCTATGGGTGATAGGTCCCTCACGGGGCCCACGTGGGTCTGAAGTGCTTGTGGTCATGATGTCTAGGAGAGGTTGTTAATAGCTGGTCATCTTCTCCTCCACTCTTTTTTTGTCTTAGCAAGAAGTATGCTTTGAGCTGTTACACAAGGTTAGGTGAAAATATTTATGGAAGCTAGATTTGTGGTCTTTAAGATCATATTTTAATGCGAGTTTACTCGTCCTTGCAAATTTATGGGAGGCATTCTTCGTTACAGATTCAAAAGGGATTAAAGCCACTAAGAGCAAGAAAAAGAATCGGAGGAGAAAAGATCAGCTGAGGGAATCCTCGTCAAACTATGAGAATGGAAACAATAAAAAGGTTATCACCACAGTTCTCTCTCATTTTGCCAGCTACCATGTGTTAGTTCACTCCATTTTAAGAAAGACATACTATGTTCATCTTTTCTTTGTCTGTGTCTTTTGATGCTAGCGGAATTTAATGGTATATCTTCTAGTTTCTAGTGATACGCCTAACAATGTCACTACACCATTTAAAAACTCAAAATGCAGGATTCTGCAGCAGGCACCTTTTCACCTAAGCTCGAGTTTGACGATGGTGATCTTGAAGATGAATTAGATCCTGCCATGAAGGAAGAACTTGACAGGTTCGAAGGTTATACAAAATTCCTCATTACTCATTATGAACCGTATTGGGGAAAATTCTTTCTTTCTCTCTCTCTCACTGCCCTTCCAAATGAATTGAAAACTGATGACACTAATCTCTTTATGGTTAATTTGATCTTAATTCCACATGAATGTACATTGCTGCCTTCTCAAACGGAATTGGTTTCATTTTAGTTGCATGTCTCTTTATATACCCATGTGTAACTGTAGGGAGGTGGAGGATTTTGCTAGGAGATTGAACTGTATTTGGCCTGAAAGAATGCAGGAGATTCTATCTGTGGGCCAAGAATCCAGGAGGCTTTTACCATTATCTATTAATGGCACTGGTTCTTTGAGGAATAATACAGGTTTGCTGTTATAGTTTAAAATCAATCATCCATTGCCCTCTGTGTTTACTTGCTTCCCATCTAGTCAAAACATAAGAAAAAATGATTTGCTTTTGCCCTCAATACATGTTACCTGTGCTTGAATTTCATATCTCACTTGCACCACAGCTAGGTTTCTCTTGCTTGATACACAAAAGGGGATAATACCATTTTGCCTGTTTCACCAAGGAACCCATTCTTCTTGTTTGGAGACCTATAACCCGGATTATGTGTGATCTTATTTGTGACAAGCAAAAACCATCAGTTTCTTGTTTCTGAAATTGGTTAATTTCTCAAACAGCTTTGGACCAGCGACAATGATCCACTGCAAATGGCCTATTTCTCACAAGTTCCAGCTTGAGTAGCTTTGTATAATGCGGTAGAAGCAGCGGGCTACTCTCAGAAACTTGGAACAATGGCAATCTTTTCTCCATGTTGTTTGCCCTGCCATGTCCAGAACGTGCAATTTTCTCGTTTGGGCATGCTTCATGTTGAGAAAGGCTTAAAGAGAAAAAGGTGACGGAGAGACGATAACTCGTCACAGTGGTTTGAAACTGTTAGCCTTATACATTGTCAGCTCTTGTTTCCTTGGAACGTTGTTTCATAATTGTTTCCGGTCATCATAAGAGTTAATATCCATTTTTTCATACCATTTGTGGGGCCAATGCCTGTGGGGCAATTTTTCCATACTGTTTCCGGTGGCAACGCCTGTGGGGGCAATGAAGAATGAGCAACGATGTTGTAATTACGTACCTTTTAGTTGGTCTTGACAGCACGGAGGCAGTCTGAAGACCTTGTTGCTTTTAAATTTCTTTTGTGTTTAAAATATAAAAGATGCAAGCCATTGGTGATGTGTTGCTTAATTTAATCATCGTTTTGCCCTTTTCATTGAACAATCATTCAGAAAATGGCGATTTCTCTATTTTTTGAAATGTGATTAATGAGTGAATTAGCTCCCCATGGTATTATCCAAGTGCTAGGGTGTCTTTAGATAGCAGTACTATGTGCAAATTTGACGGTGAAAACATTTTTTTCACAAGGGGTGGATCTCACACCAACATGTGCCTGGTTTGTTCGTATTGCAAAACTTAAATTCAGAAGTGCCCATTACATGGTATTTACAGTCTGAACCAACAGAATTACAGTGTAAAATACATATCAAAAAGACCAAAGCTTAAGGCAACACTTGCCTAATATATGTCACATAGTTATCCAACCACCCCTAGTTCATATCTAGTCTTTGACCTTGTAACCAGAATAGTATCTAGTCTTTAACCTTGTAGCCAGAATAGTATATCTTAAAGGCTTTAGGAAGATAAACAGGCACCAAAAAACCCAAAAGATTGAAGCACCATAAAGCCATATTAGCCGTGGCAAGGCCTCTTCCAACGTACAATCTCCTCATATTCCAACTTTGCCTCTGCAACTCATCCACTTTTGAAATCTCAACCCTCATCCAATCCACAATGGTGAAAATCCTCCTTGAATTGTAAAAAACGGGTACAAGAACTCGGATCGGTAACGAAAACTTATTGGAGGCGGACACTCCTTCCATGAAGACTTGACTGGATAAGAGAAAAAGGTGTGGAGCTGCTGCTTTGATACCTTCTTTATCATTGTCAAAGATGCCTTCAATCATGTATGCTGCAGGAAGAAAGAGTCCTATGAGGGCCGCGATTAATATGTAAATACTCAGAACCTTGTTGGTTCGACCAAAGACGGGGCCTTCCATGGATGGAGAGAGAGACGGGAAAGCAACTTGTGAAAGGAAGTACATGTAGATCAAAGAAAACACCACGAAGGCCAAGTCCTCAATGCCCACCATACCGCTGGTGGCAAGGACGGCAGCGGCAGTGGCAGCAATTATATGCCTGAAAGTTAAGCCCATCGAAAGGCTTTGGTGGGTTTTGGAGGGATTTCGCAAGTCTAGTTCAGGGTGTTCTTTTGGGGAAACTTGCGCCACTGCCTTGACCAAACCCACCAGTCATCTTTACAACTAAGTAGTGAATTGAATTATCTGTGGATAAGTAAGAGGTGGAAGGGCAGAGATTCAGAAGAAAGAAAAGAGCGAAGATGACAAGGATAGAACTAGTAGTGATAGCATTGAGAGAGAGAGAGACAGAAATTGTGGTGAAAGCAATTGCCACGTGGCATGTACAAGAATGGTGTGGGTTGTTTCAATTTTCAGCGGCATATTCTCCTGGAATAAGGACAGGAAAATATGTGACAAAAAAAGAATCAAACGAAAAGGAAATTTTTACTGGGTGTTGTGCAGTCAATTTATAACACAGATTAAAGTAAAACAGTTTTGAACTCTTACACGCAGTAAATCCTGGATTTTTTCACCCCTTTCCCTTCTCTTTAACAAATCTACCAACAGGATATCTCTGCTTCTGCTTAGAGAAGAATAATCACAATTGACACAACAGAGAACTGATAAATACCCAACTGAAAAACCAATTTATTACAAAATCTAGACAATGTGACCAAAAAAAAACCTCAGCTAACCAAAATGCTGTAACAGCAGAATATAAGAATAAAAGAAAGGACAGAAAACTGTAAACCCTTTTTTTTTCTTTCTTGTAAAACCTTTCTTCAATATCTGAAACAGAAGACCATGAGTAAAACTGGAACCCTCTGCTAAGAATGTAATGGTGGTGAAGCTAAGTTAATCTGCACAACAGGCATAACAGAACAAACTCAATACTAGTTTTCAATTTCCTCAGGTAACAGCCCTCTGTTTGGGGATGTACTTAGTCGTTATGCCCTTTTCAGGCTTTATTCTGAACTTGGCTTTAACTGCATCATTTCCTTTAGACTCGACAGCGCCCACATTGGCCAGCACATTCTCTGCATTACCAAGAATGCTACGTCTTTGATCAGATAATGCTTTTACTAATTCGCCATCATTTCCAGTGTCGGGGCACCCAGGAGATCCGGATTCTGGGGATAGCTCAAGTTTCACATGGTCCACTGCAATAGCCTCCTTCCATCCTAGAGGAAAACATGGCCAATCAGATAACGAATTAAAAGTACCTCGGATGCACAAGCCAAATGCGTTGCCAGCGCCAAAAAACACAATTCTCCATCTTTTTGTTCCTCCTATAATGTCACAAAAGGTTTAGGCCAAACTTTGTGCCCAACAATGGGGCCCACAAATGCCATTTGGAATTCAGGATTCAATGAAGATATTGAACTAATAGCATTCTACCAATGGACGGGAGCCAAATTTTGGCATTGTGAGTGCCAAATTTTGGCTCCAACATGTCATCTAGCCGTTGTGCGTTGGAGATCCTCTAAATCGACCGCAAGCAATTATCAAGTCATAAGCATAGTATAGAAAGTCTGATATGATAGAAAGATAATCATACTCTGTGCAAGAAAAGCTTTTGCAGCATTGCTGGAGAACAGAAAGCCTTCTGGCTCGACACTTCCGTCCACCAGAAGGGGAGAATTAGCTCCACTCTCATAGCCATCATCACCTAACGCACATGATCTTAGACAAGTTTCACTTGGCACCATTCGGTCATTGCCCTTTACTCCTACTATTACGTCCTCTTGAGATTCTGCACTGCCCCTTTGGACCGGCGTCAGACCTCTGGTTTCGTTCCGGGTCACTGGCCTCCAAAGCTTAACCATGGATTGCGAATCACTTTGGACAAAATCAGTTTTTGTGGGCTTTGAATTTGCCTGCTCTGTGCTGCAATGCTCTTGGGCTTCAATCAGACCATCCTCCTCCTGCTCAGCAGTACAGTTACCAAGGGTAACAGATATAGAACCGATCATCACCTCACTGTTATTTTCATCTGTTTGGTTAACATACTTTTTCAATATTCTGGATTTCAATATCTTCCCCTCATTTTCCAGTTTTGGTTTCCTGGTCCAAACTTTGTTGCCGTTGACAATTGGAGCAGCCCTTGGATCCCCTGGCGCAACGTGCTTCTGCATATGTTCAAGTTTCAATACTTGAGGATTCTGACTTGAATGAAAACCATTTCGTCCAAACCTTTGTGATTTTGGCATCTGCCATCGAGGAACAACTAAGTGCCGCCGACCATTTCTATGCTCTGTTCGGCGTTCAGCATTTGGAAAGGCAGCTGAATCTGATTGTTCGTGGCTTAATCCAAATTGAGCTTCAGCATCTGCATCTTCTTCAGCGCTCCAGGCTTGGACAGGTTCAATAGGTGAAGGGGCATGTTCCGTGGGCGTTTCTAAGGGACTTGAACTGGATTCAGATTCAACTGAAGGGCTGGATATTTCTCCAGAAGGTGGACGGTCAAATACATCAGCAGTGATGTCCTTTAAATCTACCTTCTCCCCATTTGCTTGCTCTTTCACTTTCTGTTCCTTCTGCCGAAGCTTTCTCAGTCTTTTCCTTTCCAAAAGATCGGCTTGCCTACAAAATTTCAAAATAAAAGGTTAAAGAGGAAGGGCTTAATTTTCCATTACTAATGGTTTACAAAGTAGCCTAATATAGTTCACAAGCCAAAAATTTTAAAACATGCCTAGTTTACTCCCAAGAAATACTGTTTAGCATAGCATACAATTTTCCCATTCATGTGGTAAACCCGTTTTGCTTTTATTCCAAAAAATCACTTTTAATGTCCTTCCTCAAATATTCTCTTTTGTGGGAAAAAGGTGGGTGGTGGTGAACATGAAGTAAAACAACCTATTTGAAGTAGAACTTCTGATTCATGATTTATGGAATACCTAGCCTACATGTGCATCAACAGATGATATAAACAGATATTTGTCACGAATGAAATTTGGTTTCTAGTTTCAAGATCAGGAAGTTAAAGGTTCTGCAAGAAATCATGACACTACCAGATGAGAGTGGACAGTCAGAGCACAGAAACTTAACAAATCCATATCCATATGCACATGATGCTCTGCTTTTTCAAAACGCATATGCCTGCTTTAATTGAGAAGTGAGAGTATGAATAAGTAATGTTGTCTTTGCTTGGGTATGGAGAATTGATTCTACACAGAATATAACACTATATAATCCAACATGCAGAACAAGTTCCCATCCAATACAGTTGTTTCAAGACATGTAAATGGTAGGAAATGTCTGCCTCAATGGTTGGATTTACCTTTTCTGAGCAGCTTCTTCCTCCTCCACAAGCAACTTCTGACATCTCAAAGCTTCCGCATCCTTGTCAGCAATCCATGCTTTGACCTGAGCATCAGATAAAACTATCATGGTAATAATGGCAAAATTGAAGACGCGGAAAAAAAACCCATCCAGCCAAGGGAGTTGAGACAAAATTAAAGCAAATTCCAGCATACAGCTTGTAAATGCCATCCAGGTGCTAGCAAGTCATTTAAAATACCACAGCATTTGTAGGTACAGCGTTAATAACTTAATACTACTATGTGTGATCACATCAAATCAAAACAAATGTGCATTTGCAAGCAATTATACACGCTCTGTTGTTGTATGTGACAGAGGCGTTGCCTATTAATATCATGCAATTGTATGTCTGTGCTAAGAACACAAACATCTAGATGGAGGCAGTGACAGAGAATACATGGATACAGCCAAGTAGTGGGCCCACACAAAATAACTTAAATATACATGCAAACCAGCAAATAATATTCCAAAATTGTTGTACCAGTTTCTGTTCAACAAGGAAGCTGGTGCAAGCGATTAAGTTCTTCAACTCCAGTCCAATTTTCCCAGCTTCCCCATCAAACACATATTTCTGCATCGATTCAGCTGTGCCAGCACATAAGAATGTCCTCTCACTTGCATCATCGAGGATACTAAAAAGTTCCTGGGACGATACAGGAAGCCTGGAAGGTCTAGATTGGATGATATCCTGTAAATAGTACATCCTTGTGTTAATTCAAATACAGTTAATCCACATCCAAGAGTGAAACCATAACTCAAGTAAAACAAACAAAAAGATTGAAGTTTCAGAACACCATCCAAGCCTTACCAGAAGTGCAGACCCAGCCTTCACATAAAGCTGCGGGAGAGTACAAAATCCTGGTTTCCGTATAAATGATGTCAATGCCCTTATGATCGAAGATCCAGGAACTTCCTAAGAGGTATAATCACACACAGAGAGAGAGAGATTCAGAAATAAGAAAAAATGACTAATTAGCACCAAGAACTATGACAAGAAGAAACAGTCAGAGACACAGTGCATACAGGAAAGGAATTCTCTCACCATACACTAGCGTGAACTAAAATGCGTTACTGATACATAAATGTGCTTCTAATTCTAAATTAGACAAGTAATTTAATGTCCATCTAGCTAGATGGAAATCATAGTTTTGTGGGGGGGGGGCAGGGCGCGGCGGCTGTTGTTTGGGGGTTTGCAAAAATGCCAAACACGGGTCCCCAAGTACGACAGATATGCCAAACATAGGTCCCTGCAAAATCCATGTTCTGACTTCGCATTATAGAACAAAAGGAAGAGTCATTGGTTGAAAGAACAGGCAACACATAACTTAACCGATTTCCAGCATGTTGCAAGCTAGAAGAACATACACTGTAACTCAAAAAGATTTGCAATCGCATGAATACAAAGAGAAAAGATAAAGGACCACGTTAGTACCTCCAATGTCACATCCATAAATGACATGATCTCCTTAGCCTCATCCAACGAGAGCTGCATAGAACACGAAAATATGAGCACCACAACAATAGGGAAAGGACTTTGCAGCTAGAAAAATAGTTACCTTATCCCAAAATGCTCCCAATAAATCCCTACTTTTATGAGACTCCTGTAAAATGAAAATTACATTGGTCACGCAAAATGGAGAAATACTATCCAACAGAGTTCAATAAAAAGTTAGAGAAATGGAAATTATGTAGCACAAACAGAAACATAACTGGATTTCCGCATGGAAGGAGAAGAAACTGGTACACTACTTATTTTGGTTAAAGAACATTCAACAAAATCCAAGAAAAGGAAACCTTCTGAATCTCATAGCAAAAAACATAAATTGCATAGCAAAAAGGTAACCTTATCAATATTCAGAGATCGGCGGTGCACACGTATGTGCCTCCTATAGTTGATTGGGGAACAAAATTCTCGGGCACACTTCTCACACTTCTGCATCTGAATCTTCAATGGAGACAGCAAGGGCCATCCAGGAAGATCTGCTGACAAATAGGGACATGAATCAAATACTCAAATACTCGGCCTCAACATTAAGCCCGGCCTATTGCTAACTACAGATTACATGTTTGACACTTTTCAGGCTCGTCACTGGCTTTAGCAACCACCTAAGCAAGCCTTAGGGGATTTCAGTGAGTGCATATGTTCAAAAGCGTTCATTGTTCCCTCTATGGTGTCCACCTTTTCTCAAATGAACAAAATCCCTAAGTAAGCCTTAAGGGATATTCCCTCCCTCCTATAGTGTCAATAAACTTAAGAATTTGGATCGCTGGAAAATTTGCTCTTACCTTGCTGATCCAAGGCATGAAGTAATTGAATCCACTGCACTGGACTGTCCCCTGTCCTTGAGAAAGAAAGAAAAGGCTCTTTGCCTACAGCTTGTCTGACGTATGTGTCGAGGGAATCATTCCCCTCCTCTGATTTCATTGCATCTAGAGTGCTACTGCCCCTTAATTTTGCAACTGACATCTAGACTCTGTGGCTGGCTGGTAAAACGAAACTGCAAAAAGGATACAAATGCATACAAAATAGGAAAGCAACACCATGAGCATGAAACATGATTAATAGAGCATAAGACATTGATAAAGAGAATCACGAGGTGAAAATGATACTTAAGATTTCCACAAAAGAACTCCAGAGTCCAGACTCCATTCTAATTTTCACAAAAAAAAAAATAACAAATGGTTCGTAGCATTCATTGTCCATATCAACTTATTTCATAGTATGATGCCATAAAAGACATTCTATCGACTTCAGTCACAAGAATCTAAATTGTTAAGGACACTGAGAAGGACATCTACAACTTCAAATTGGTTGACAATTGACATCAACATTTAAGCCAGTGGGTGACGCAGAATGAATACTTAGCAGCGGTTAAGAACAAACAGAGGTCAGAAAAAAATTATGAAATGCAGGATATAGTGATTATACAAATCAAGTATAATTAGCCCTCACACCAGCTGTCGAGAGAGCCTGTACACATTCTGCAGGAATTTCATACATTGTGTCACATTACAGTTCTTTGCAGAAACTCGGCCTTAGCACACGGCTTCCTAGAAGCACAAGGAAACGAAAAGTGGAAGAAGAAAATAGAGCAACATACATACACGCATATATTCCACGTTAATAACTAGTTTTCCAAAACTCACTGAGACTCTCGGCTCTTTTACCAACACTTCCACTACTGATATAGCTATCTTCCAACATTTGTTCATTTACCTTCCACTACTTCTCATTACATATATACATATTATATATGGTTGTAGGTAGATATATACAATATGACAATTCTGTAAATTATAGAAACTAAGATTACGTGATTTCAAAACCCAGTTGAGTTTAGCAAGCAACGAGCTTGAAATAAATACCCAGCACTGCGAATGCCAAACCAAATTCCCGAATCCATGGCCAAACAAAGAACAGAACCAATTTTGCTTGACTAAACAAAACAAGAATAAGGAAAAAAGAATCTGCCCCACTGAACATCGCATTGAACTCCACATTCTAAAAACAACAAACAATAAAATCTCTTTCAAAAACAATAAAAGAAAGAATCAAACAATAAACAGATCAAAATAAAACAGAAAAACGGATCAAAGTAAAAAAAAACTATATACAACCACAATGAAACGCAAATGAGACGACTAAAGAGCTTTGCTAGGGTTCGAGGTGACGTGATGTGTGACCCAACTGTGCGTGGAAAGAAAAGCAGGGGAGAAGACGAAAGAGTTGACGTACCAGTGTGGGGGACGATTTGAGAGATCGCCGGCGATCGAAGTGATTCGCAGTCGCCACGAGAGACTCGAGGGGTTGTAACGTAAAGGAAAACGTACCTCTGTATATATAAAACAGATATGTATACAACTTGTAATATACCAGAAGCCGTCGGCGAAAAGGAGAGGGAGAGAGAAATATATATAAAGGCAGAAAAATGGAATCCATTTACAGTAATTAAGAAAAGTAGAGAATATATTTAACTTTAATATATTTTTCTTATTAAAAGATTTATTAGGTTGATGGAGAGCTAGTTCTCAGGGCTTCAGCGTGAGCGGCACGCACTACCGTAGCCCAACGGGCCCTTTTGACCTGGATTATTGATCCAGCAACACCGGTCCAACCCATGGCCTTTTTGTTTCCACACCGAAAGACCACCCTCCACCCAAGGCCCAAACTTGTGATTATTCAGTGTTCATGGAGTATCATGTGTTACTCTCGACAAATCGTGTAGCTAGAGATTTTACAATTGATATATTAATTCATATTCTTGATGGGTTGTTGGGAGA
>JABCMJ010037620.1:0-12669 GCA_014822125.1 Arbutus unedo | reverse complement strand
GAGAATTTGACTTTATAATATTCATTTACTGCGTGGCCGCTTTTCTCATATTCGTTTAGGTCCCTTTTTCAATCGTCGGACAGTCAAGCCCACTTTTTAAGAGCAGAAAAAGAGAGCTATTTTTCCTCATTCGAGATCGTACTTAGGTTCATCTTCTTCGATCCGATCGTCGGTTTCATAAGGTTCCGGAGGTGCCCCTTTCCCCCAGCATCTACATCGGCAACATCGTCGATCAACTCTCACCAATGGGTACTTTTTTTTGTTTTGCAATATCCAAGTTCGTGATTTTTTTGATCTGGTTTTTATCTTCGAATTTTAGTTATTTTTGACCTCGCAATCATTGGATTGAACCAATTGTTTTACTGATCTGTTTTTATCCGTTTGGCAATTGATTGTTGTACCGTCCTTAGGGTTTTAATTGGGATAACGGAAAATTGTAACTATTTATATGCGTTTCTTCTATTTATACATAACTGTTGATGTACATTAAGTTGTTTTGAAAGCTTCAGTCTTTATGGTTCTCTTAATTTCAGATGGGGTTAATTTACAATTGGGTGTGTTTTCGTGAATTGGGATCCAAAAGAATCACACTTTGGTGAAAAAGGGGCAGCTTGGAGCTGGCTTCTTCTTCTTCTTCTTCTCTTTTTGGGATGTGATTTTATCATTTTGAACAGATTTGATTGTGAAGTTAAATACAAAAAGCAGATTGATTGTTGGTGGTACATGTTTTATTTGTTCCGATGAGAGGCAACCTTTCCGTTTGCTTGATTGGTTGTTGGTTTTGTGACCATGTGAAGTAGGTAGTTCTTATACATGTTTTTCTGATCATAAGAGACTGCCATTCCATTGCTTGCCAATTAATTTTTTGAAGGCAAGAGAACTGGTCACTTGAAAATTGGTGCAGTCATGACTTGGATTCGATATACGTCAAAATTATCTTCCCTATTGTGTTCAATTCGTCAGCTGCTTCCACTTAAGGAGAGTTCCTTTGCAAACCAGAAAGCTTCCAAATATGACATTGGTTCACGACAACTAGTAAAGTGCTACACGGAAATTGGGACAGTGAATAATTGTTTGTCTGGGACGATTTTTGTATTTGGTCTGTAGTTGGTTAAAAGGTGACGACCTGATGTTGATGGGAATATTGTTGTACTGGTTATGAAATGTCAATTTGTGAAGAAGTAACTTATACAAAATGACTAGTTTTATATGTTTTGTGGTTTTGAAATGAATAATAGTTATTTGTCTGGAGTATCGGTTTATGTTTTCTTGCTGATGTTCATTACTTTTTTCAGAGGACCCGGTATGTTGTTCCACTCACCTCATAGACGGGGATGGTGCTTTCAATGTTGATGGTCTTGCCAGTTTTATGAAGGAGGTGAAATTGGCTGAATGTGGGCTTTCCTATGCTGTAGTTTCCATCATGGGACCACAAAGTAGTGGTATGAGTTACATCAACATAAACTGTTTAGTCATTTGTTTACCTACGAGGCATTTCACTTGGGGTCAGTGTTCACTAGACACCACTGTATTTAGCATTTGGTTACCCGCCCGTAAAATTCAGTTAATCTCACGAAGAAGATGATGAACGGCATAGTGATAATTTTGTTGATCCAAGTGATTCTACTTCACTTCCTGCTGATGGATCAATACCAGCGAATGCCTATGGATTGGGTGCCAAGCACCTCTAGACCATCCATTTCTTTCTCACTCCTGCCTTGGGGACATGCTTTCGTTTTGTTCTTCGGCATTTGTTGTTCACTATTTTTTTATTATGTTAACTTATAAAAGAAGAACCACTTACCACCATTATAAATTAGTTTGTATTAGGTATGCTATTGCTTCATGTAATGGTTTTGATGAAGACTTTTGTGATTCTACAGGGAAGAGTACTCTATTAAATCATCTGTTTCGGACCAACTTTAGGGAAATGGATGCTTTTAAGGGAAGGCATGTACTCGCAGAGCTCTCATATTAAATCACATTTTTAAATCTGATTGATGTAAGCTGAGTCTCTCTCTCTCTCTCTCTCTAGGTCTCAAACAACTAAAGGAATTTGGATGGCTAAATGTGCTGGTATTGAACCTTGCACTATTGTAATGGATTTGGAGGGTACGGATGGAAGAGAACGAGGAGAGGTGCTTTTTTGAAACCTTTTGTTGACTGCTATGGCTTCTTGTGGCTGCTTGTCTTTGCTGTCGATCTCCTATTACCTTTGGCCCTGGAGCTGAACTCATTACTGAATGTTATCTGGCAGAAACTAGACGTGTATTACAGAAATATGTAAAGACACGCATGTATGTCTAGGCATTCTTGACTATATGATTTTTATCGTAGACACGCTTTGCATTGAGGTTTATACGTGAGGAATTCGAATAAAATCCCCTGTTCACTACATGGCCTATTTGAGATTTGTGGTTTAGCTTGCAATTTGTGTTAGTTGTTGTACATACGTTTTTTATCTCTCAACGATTAGGGTTTCAATCATTGGACTTGGATTCTAATCATTGACTTCATATCATATGGCAACTATGCATGTACATCTTTGATTTTGTTGAAAGCTAGAAAAAATATCTGTTGTCTTGATTTGTCCCTCCTTCAGATTTGTATCATATCCTTTGCAGGATGATACTGCCTTTGAAAAGCAGAGTGCCCTTTTTGCCCTTGCTGTTTCAGATATAGTGCTCATTAATATGTAAGTATGTTCTTATGTAGCTCAAGGAAGGCATTTCTTGCCAAGTATGTCCAAGTTGTTTGAATTATCTTCTGAGGATATTGTGCAGTTTATTATAATAAATTTTGTTGAATATTGTCCTATTTAGGTGGTGTCATGACATTGGTCGTGAGCAGGCTGCAAATAAACCACTTTTGAAAACTGTGTTCCAGGTAATTTGTGTACCTTTGCTATGCAAGCAATTATTTCAAGTAGTAATGTCCATGTAATGAGGGTTCGTGGTATTTGTACAGGTCATGATGCGATTATTTAGTCCCCGCAAAACTACTTTAATGTTTGTAATACGTGATAAAACAAGGGTATGTTCCATTCTTATTGTTTCTTTTTGTTCCATATTGCAACTCTAGATGAAAATTGCTTACTCATTTCGCATTGATCTAATATTTGTTGGGTTGAGCTGAAACTTTAGAATTAATTTTTTTTCTTGAGTGCAGACACCGCTGGAAAACTTAGAACCTGTTTTAAGGGAAGATATTCAGAAGGTAATGCGTTTACTCTTTCTGTGTCATTCATACTCTGGTGTTATGCATTCTCTAACTATTACTTGGATGCAGATATGGGACTCCGTTCCTAAGCCACAAGCTCACAAGGAAACTCCCTTGAGCGAATTTTTTAATGTAAGATGCCTTAATTCTCCGGAAAAATTGAGTGCAGGAACTCTGTGTCTATTGTTCGAGATTGACAATGCGCATATGTAAAAGACTCATTTTTTGTATTATTGCCAGGTTGAAGTTGTAGCTCTTTCTAGTTACGAAGAGAAAGAAGAGCAATTTAAAGAGCAGGTATGTTGGTGTAGATTTTGGTAGGCTAGACTGGTGTAAAAACACACCATTTATTTGTTCACAGCAGAAGACAAATTAACTTGGTATTCTATCTCTGTGTAATGTAGAAACATAGATTTCCTATCTGTGCATAACACAAGACAAGATTTTCTTTTTCGAGATAATCTCATTCCAAATCTTTTCACTGTCCACTTCGAATATGATGAATAAGTTCAGATGTCAGTAGTATTTTTTATTTCTGTAAGTTCAAATTAAATAAATTAGTATATGTTCGTGCTTTTCCCAAAGGCCATATTGAGGCATTGTATTCTCTTCGCTGTGTGTCTACTAGTTTAATTTTCACTTTTGCAGTCCGGAATTTTAAATAGAGCACCATTCCCTTTTGATTAGTGAACGGATATAATTTATGTTATTTGTGTTTTGCAAATTTGAAGGTAGCTAGTTTAAGGCAGCAATTTTTCCACTCTATAGCACCTGGTGGACTTGCTGGAGATAGGCGTGGTGTGGTTCCAGCTTCAGGGTTCTCTTTTAGTGCACAACAGATCTGGAAAGTTATTAAGGATAACAGGGACCTCGACCTTCCTGCCCACAAGGTAATGGCTCGAAAACACATACTACGAAAAACTTTTGGTTGTCGGGAGATTGTTTTCATATAGTGCTGTTAGTGTTGTAGGTTATGGTGGCTACTGTACGCTGTGAAGAGATTGCCAACGAAAAGCTTTCTTATTTTGTTGCAAACGAGGTACCTTCTTTCCTTGCTGTTTCTTTGAAGTTTTTGTTTCTTGTTCTTGTTTCCACTCTATATTTACTTATTCTTGCTTAAATGGCTGACATGGTTTAAATTTATCGCAGGAGTGGTGTGAATTAGACGAGGCCATACAAACTCGACCAGTATCTGGCTTTGGAAAAAAGCTTACTTCAATTCTTCACACTTGTCTGTCAGAGTATGTACATATCCTCTAGCAAAATGTTTGCTTTCCTGTCCTCCAGCTGCAGGTGTCATAGTGTCCACTGTCCATGATGTATAGATCTGTGCAGGAGTTTGCCTGTATGCACGTGCTTGCTGAGAAGTAACACACCCCCCCCCCCCCCCCCCCCCCCCCCCCAAGTGTTAAAAGAGACATCATCCCTATATAATTAGGAGAATGCCTGGGACTAGGCTGCAAAATATGATGGTTAAAACTAAAAAATAAGTGGAATTGTTCTTTTTAAAATATTTTAGTGGTATGTCTGAGGGGAAAAAGGTACCGATGAAGCTGTTGGCTGAAGGACTAAACTGTGTGAATGTGGTTAATAAAGGTGAGGGTTGGGGCTGTCATCCCTACTCAAGCTTCCCCAACAAAAGAGCTCATTGAAGTAATTTGAAAACTCCCAGTGAAGTGTAGTTTGTTGTAGTGTCCTTGTATTTATTATTGTTATAGTCCTGGACCTGGAGTGTACCAGCTTGCTTTACTTAATTAAGCACCTTAAGCTATTTCTGATATGCTGTACTGCAACTTCATGGATAGATGTAGCTTTGTGTTGATGATAGGTGGGGAAATGATTTTTTCCTCCCTCTACAAGGTTTGAACATAGCATAGATCATTGGTTTGGTAGTGGATTCGTCTCTCTCTTGCCTTTTTGATATTTTGGTCCATTTTATGTCTGTCTAACTGCGTTCTGTATGTTAAAATCAGACGTGTTATCATTTGAAATTGTTTTCTGATGCTCTACATGTTTTCTATCACTCTTAAAGACTTATGCTGAGATGTCTATCACAAATTTGAGCAATGCACCTTTGTTATTCTTTTCAGGTATGATATGGAGGCTACATATTTTGATGAAGGCGTTAGATCAGCAAAGCGGAAACATTTGGAAGACAAATTGCTGCAAGTAACGCCCTTTTATGGCACTGTCTCTAGAATTTTGGATTTTCATACTAACTATCGTTCCGCTGAAGATGGAAATATTGGAGTGATATATCTGGCGGGGGGCTAGAATCGTTTGCATGAGCAACTGGGGATGGAATTCTTTTTAGTAAATCATCCCACTGAATGGTCGGAAATTTTAATTATCCACTCACATGTCTCTGTCAGGATAAGTGGAACCTAGATTGTTTCGAATTGTAGCATAAAGAAGGGAATTGGTCACTTTAAGGATGCTGATTAGATCAGCAACTATGCACTAGGAGTTGTTCATCCTTGTCGCCCTTTCTATACCACACTTCCTTTAGGGATAATTGGAATTTAATCCAAGACCACCTCCAGTGTTAAGGTTTATGGAAGATGCCATAATTACCTGAGCTTCTCATTTCCTGAGGCTCTTGATACCAACGGGTCATGAGTTCACTGGGAAGTGTCATTATTTCATACCGTTTTCTGTATGGCTTTGCCACTTTTGTTCTCTTTCCTCATTACTTGTATTGTTCTGATTTCTTAGGTTGTCCAACCGGCCTACCAATCTATGTTGGGACACATACGGTCAGGAACTCTAGATAAATTCAAAGAAGCATTTGACAAAGCTTTAAATGGAGGGGAAGGATTTTCTGTGGCTTCTCATAGTTGTACCAAGATTTTCATGACTCAATTCGATGAACAATGTGCAGGTACATTTACAGAATTTAAAATTTCATTTGTCTTTGAAGGATGTAACTTTGTTTACTTCCTGTGTAGCATCTCTTTAGTGGTTGTTTAGATTATGCTGCGCTTGCGTTAGCATGCGTTTTATATTACTCGCCCCCTTTTTTCCTGACAATTTTTCTGCAACTGGTGCGATTGAGAAAAGTTGGTGTCACATGACAAACTTATTCATGCTAAAGCATTTGTGCAAACAAGCAGTTCTCCTTGTATAAAGTCCTCATTTAATTTTGAGTCATTGTTTCCTCTATAGTTATGGTATGTAAGATGCATATATAAATTGAGAGGTTGAATAGTACTGTAGTATTTCTATGGTTCTCATGCATGTGCTGAAGCAGAATATTAGTATCGTTCATTTCGAAAGGTATTGAAAGATTATTTTCTACGACCTATCAATTTTGAACTTTTGATGTTGCAACATTCTGCATCATTGGTGTTTGCAACTTTGCATTATTTTCATTAGATGTCAACTGAAGTACAAAATTTCTCCACGAAGGACTTGAAACTGGTATGACATCTTGAATGGGCTTGAAACCGGTTATAATAGTTAATAAGTTGTATGAAAAATTGGTCTTATTTCTAAAAAAAGTACGTTTTGTACCGACGGGATAGCTTTCCTTGTTTTTTACTGACCGAATAACTTTCCCAGATGTCGTCATTCAACAAGCAAACTGGGACTCATCTAAAGTGCGCGAGAAACTCCGGCGTGATATTGATGCTCATGTTGCTGCAGTTCGTGCTGCCAAGCTATCTGAACTTACCAACACATATGAGGTATTTTAATACATTTCATGGAATTGTTTTCTTTGTCCAGAAAGTGTCTGACTATGTTAAGAAATATGGAGATCAAACAGTCATTGGGTTAGAGTGTTCTTGAATCGATTGGGTAAATATTATGCATATGATTTGAAAATTGATGTTATTTTTGTTTTGTGGGTCTTACCGGAGATAGTTTCACCTGACATGGATTCCGATAGAAGCTTATACGATGATTATGTGGTCATTTATCTCAAGTAGCTAATTATTGTGCGTAGCGTAGAGAATGTCTTGCATGTTATTGCATTCTAGTTGACAATGGCAGTTGCATTAGCAAATAGCAAATCAGCTTATATATGTGGTCAAACACTTTTGGGAATTTTGTTCATTATTAGTCAATCCTTGTCATAAGAAAATGATAATAATTCCCTTGCAGAAAAAATTAAATGACGCATTATCAGCACCAGCTGAAGCTCTTTTAGATGGAGCTGGCGATGATACCTGGCTGGCAATAAGGAAGCTTCTTCACCGTGAGACTGAATCAGCTGTCTCTGGGTTCTCTGTGGCACTTTCTTCTTTTGACATGGATGAACAAACAGAGCATAAGATGCTTGCAAGTTTGGAGGATTATGCAAGAGGAGTGATTGAGTCGAAAGCAAAAGAAGAAGCTGGAAGAGTTCTCATCCGTATGAAGGATAGGTATTGTGTCCTCGTAACGTGTTTAATATTAAGCTTTCTTGCAATGGATTGATTCAGGTGATATAAACTTAGAGTTTACAGTACTGACACTGAAGTCACCTGCAGGTTTGCAACATTATTTAGTCAGGATTCCGATTCAATGCCTCGGGTTTGGACTGGAAAGGAAGACATTCGAGCAATCACCAAGATGGCTCGCTCCTCAGTATGATATGTTCATCTTATTTTTTCATTTTCATGCTAAATTTGGATCTCTACTTATTGTATTTTCATAATTATTGCATTTACAGTCTTTGAAGCTGCTTGCTGTTATGGCCGCAATCCGTTTGGATGATGATGCTGATAATATTGAAAAGACACTGGCTGTGGCTTTGGTGGATAATAGAACTGGTGCTGTTACCAATAAGAGCACCACATCAGATGATCCCCTGGCCTCAAGCACTTGGGAGGAGGTGACCATTGAATTTCTTAAATTCTCTGCTTTAAGCATCTGATTGTGTTGAACTTCTAAAAGTTATTATATGGTGACAATTTGGTTGAAGAAAATGGCTGATGATATAAACTCGGTCGATTTTTCCAGCATCAATCTTGTAGAACCCTGCAAACTGTATTTTTTGTGATCTGTTTAGCTTTAAACGATGAGCATTGTGCAAACCCTACTGCATCCAAAGATATCTAGATTGATCATGAACCAGGCTCACGTGTACTGTCATAGTTCTAGTTTTATATTTTGGATTTTCGAGATTCTTGTTGAGTAGAGATATGAAGTGAGTACTTCATGCTTGTTCTTGATTCTGTCCTCCTGTTGCACACAAGTGGGTGAGCATGCAGATGCAGAGACAAACACAAACCACATAGAAAACTAGTGTATTTGCAAACCTGGTGAACATGCTTGGAAGCCTATCCTGTTTACCATAAAGAGACTGTTTTGTTGTTGTCCTTTTTGATCGTGTTGTATGATTTTTGTCTATTCATTATACATATTTGGTAACCAGGTTTCACCGTCAAAGACATTGATCACACCCGTCCAGTGCAAATCTTTGTGGAGGCAATTCAAATCGGAGACTGAATACACTGTCACTCAAGCCATTGCTGCTCAGGCATGATTCCATACATATTAAAAATCTCCATGTTTCTATATCTCGATGTTTTTCTTTTCTTTTTGTTCCCCTTTCCCTGCAATGGTCCTCTCCATTAGAGTAGTGTTTTCCAGGTCTAGTTGCCTTTAGTCATTTGCTTTCAAGAAATTTTATTACATGGAAATAACAAGATATTGATAATAAGAAAGCAAGAATCAGTAGGGGCTTTAATGCGTTAAGGCAAAATTTATGCAAGAGTACATTAAACCAGACGTGCACAAGAAGCTACTTGGATGTTTGTGAGCCACCCACGTTATTCCTTGCTCATTGTTCTTTTAGAAGGGCTGTAAACATCTTTGTTAAATGGAGTCACCATTAACTCACCAATGGAAAAACAGAAAGAAAAAAGAAATTAAATTACGATATACGCGTTACACTATGTTCTGTTAAGCTCCATCTCCTTGTGCTTATTGCCGTAAATACTACTAGATGTCCAATTAGGGTGGTCTTTGTGTTTGGCTGTTGTCTACTTGCTCCCTAACCTGAGCTTGGCTAAAATGTTCTCAAAATGGTAGACCTCTGCTGGAGTCTATCTTGTTTAATGGATTTTGCATGGGTTTATTAAGCTTCAAAGAATGCTTATTATGGATTACCGCCTATATAAAACCGATCGCTTAGTTCGTGCACATTAAGCGTATTGCTAGTTCTCACAATATCATTCGCAATCTCTAGATTTTTATTTGATTTTCTCGGTTATATTTTCAGGAAGCGAGCAGGCGCAGCAACAACTGGTTGCCACCTCCATGGGCAATTCTTGCCTTGGTTGTCCTCGGGTTCAATGAATTCATGACACTTTTGAGGTCCTTATTCTCTCCCTATTCTTGTGGAGTTAATTTTGTTAGCTTTTGGTTTTTGGGTTTGCCATTTTATTTACCTACGTACCTAACTCTTTGAATTTTCTTTTCATGGGCAGAAATCCTTTGTATCTATTTGTAATTTTTGTTGCTTTTCTCCTTGTAAAAGCCCTATGGGTCCAGCTTGACATTTCTGGTGAATTTCGAAATGGCGCGGTGAGTTTCAAGCTCTATCTATTTATTTTATGCTTTGATCTATAATGGGCGGTTGCAAAAGCAAGTTTTATCAAGAGAAACAAGTTATAAAAGCTCGTAAATTTTTTAGTTTGTCAAAAATAGAAAATTGAAGCATTTATGTTGTACTTTCCTCAGAGCATGTTTCACCTGTTTGGTGGATGTTTAGTTTGGTTATGTGAATGTGTTGAACTCCGGGCTGCTGCCCCCCTCCAACCCCCCTCCTCTCTCTCTCTCTGTCTCTCTCTCTCTCCCCCTTGAAAATTGCTGAACATGAATAAGAGTTTCAATCCTATCTCTGAATTTAGTTGGTTTTGATCTTGATTGTAAATGTTTTCAGCTTCCTGGGCTTCTCTCATTGTCTACCAAGTTCCTTCCCACTGTCATGAACCTTCTCAGAAAACTAGCAGAGGAAGGACAAAAGCCTGCGGCGCCTGAACCTCAGAGGAACCGTCCAGTAGCAGCAAACAGCATTCAGAGTGGATCAAACAATAATGGTGATATCTCATCCACTGCTTCATCTGAGGTAACATGGTCCGAGATTGGGACCGAATACACAAGTCCCCCGAGGCATGAAAAAGTAAAGTAACCTATCTGTCCACACCCCAATTCATATTCTTCTGTTTTGTGCTACGCCGCTTTCTACTTCCTCCAAGTTGGGATGATGGTATTTGCATATGGTTGATCCCTTTAACCTAATACATAGCGAGGAACTAGATTTTGAAGGCATTGGTTTTTGTGTTAGGTGCCGCACATTGGGGCTGCCGTCTGTGGTAGTAGTAGGCCCCCAGATAGGTTTTCTTAGTTCCAGTTTTCAGGAATCCTATTTGGTTTTTTTGGTTTGTGGGATGAATTGCAAGGTTCTTTATCCTCAACCTTCTTATGGTGGTTGTCTGTGTTCCTTTGTATTGAACGTATAATTATTTTGAAATTAGCGGGCCATTTGTAATGTTACTGAGATATATTGATCGTCTTTTGTTCTGCATAAAACTTGAATCCTTGAATCATCTGTTTTGTGTTTTGTGCTTTTACCTCTGTTCTGCTTCTGTTATGGCCTGGCGGCAAGAAAAATTAATAATTGGATAGATTTCATCCCTGCATTTTCTGGTATTTCACCGGTGACTAATTCAGTATATGTTTAGTAGGTCTCCTCTGCCACTCCACCTACTCCACTAGTGGCTCGGCTTGGTCTTGCTTCCTTTGCCCGAAAAAAATTCTTTCAATAATCACACTCCTACGGATGTATTTAAAAAAGGGTCAAAGTGGCACATAAATTCTTTCAATAATCCTCGAAGTTGCTGTTCCCTCTCTTTCACTTTCACTTTCTTTGCTGAACGGGAAGATGTGAATTGTGAAGGGTTTCTCACCATGCGAAATGAAAACCTTGTTTGGGAGAGAAGTGAATTGAAAACCGACCTAAATGACAACTATTTTGGTGTCAAAGTTGTCAACATGTTTGGCTTTCCTTTCACATCTATCACAATTATATAGGGAAATATTCTTTTAATGTGCACGTCAATTTTAGTTCATATTTGTTTTTTTCAAAAGTGTCCTACAAAATACTTTTATTATTTCACTACCTTCCAATCGAATAACCGCTTGGGACAAAATTTAAAAATTATTCAATATAACTATTAAGAAAATTATCAAATTTCATTTGGACAATTACTCAAAATTTGAGACAGTGTGTGAAGATGTGGAAGACCCTGTTTGGCTTTTCCAATTCTTTTGGGATAAATTTGAACTTGATTTGGTGGGATGTGCCAGGCCGAAGCTGTAGTGCAACACCAAGACAATACTTGAGAATTCCCAATAGTAAGCTACTGTGATGGGCTCTCCCCTAAAAAAATTAATTTAATATTATGTGAATCAATTATCTACGTATCATATATTAAATTGATAAGAATAAATACTATATATTTGATCTTAGCCAAAAGACACAGAAATGTATGCTTAATTCATTGGAAGCCCATTACACTTAGACCACTCTCTCTCCATTCCTCCTCTCTCTATCTTCCTCAATGTGGGATTGAACCAAACCAGGCCAAAAGACACCATCTCTCTCTCTCCCCCTCTCCTCCCTCCCTCCCTCCCTCTCTCTTTCTCTCTCTCTCTCTCCTCTCTCTCTCTCTCTCTCTCTCTAATACTATACTAATTACTAACATCTTTTGGCAAGTGGCTTTCAGTTGGAAAATCAGCGTAGATCAACAGTAACGCCAATCCTCCTCTATCAAAGTTCTTTGGTAATTTTTTGTTGGTTAATTTGAAGTCTAACAATGTTTTCAGTGATAGAAGAGTTTGAAAACACTTCTTGAAATTCCACATAATAAATGCCACGTGATTTGAACTTTTCTCCGGAGTAAATGCGGACCCGATGATCTTATTGTACGCAACGCATAATAAAATATATTGCGTATTAAAACGACGTTATTTTGGTCACCAAATATTACCCTAATAATTGGGTAGTGTTCGAGCAGTATTCTGGTGGCCAAAACGGTATTATTTTGACGCGTAGTTTTCTTTCGCACTCGTGTTCAGTAAACACTCACATCGTTTCATTTTTAGAAGATTAATTTTACTATCCACAAGAATGGATACTAAGTACGTAGAAGACTTTGAACTTAAAATCTTAAAGAGGAGCAAAATTTTAAGTTTTGTCATCTTAATTACGGGCGTAGTAAATCTGGTTCGATTTGGTTCAGTTTGGAGAAAAAACTCAAGCTGAATCGGGCTATTGGATTTAGGGATTCCGAAAAAATCAAACCAAACTAATTAGGTCTGATTTGTTTCAATTTTCTCGATTTTGATCTGATTTTTCGCTCTGCCGGCTTGCTTTTGCCACAGATGACTCAAGCCCAATATAAAAAAATTAAGTTTTTCAGTTAAAAAAAGAAGTCGAACCAAACTCAATATAAAAAA
>JABCMJ010037606.1:0-20465 GCA_014822125.1 Arbutus unedo | reverse complement strand
TTCCAATTTTCATGCATGCATGCACAATGCTCATCCATCATGCTCAACATACAATAATAAAATCTCATCATGCGATTTCAA
Source organism: Arbutus unedo (assembly GCA_014822125.1). Taxonomy (NCBI): domain Eukaryota; kingdom Viridiplantae; phylum Streptophyta; class Magnoliopsida; order Ericales; family Ericaceae; genus Arbutus; species Arbutus unedo. The sequence continues at coordinate 20,384 of JABCMJ010037606.1, read as the reverse complement.
TTAAACATGCATCGAGCATAAATTAAATTGCAATAAATTATACGACATTGTCAACATCGATCAATCTAAGTCACATACAATGTCCATGGGCCCTAACATACAAATCAGTCTCAAAAAGTAATAGTCCTTTAATTGATTAAGTAAACTAAATTGAAACAGCGAATGGTCACATATAATAAATATCAAACATTTACAACTTGATTAATTTAAGTAATCGAATATACATAATTACTTCAACAATTAATTATTAATGATTCGATTCATATCACCTACACAATTATCAAACGAAACTAGATCTACTCATAAATCTACTATATAAGTAGGGCTCGATCCAGAATTCTTACCTCGATTTGACAAAATAAAGTGCTACCGAAAACCCACGAACTAAAAACTGCACCGAGATTCAATTATTACAATACTATATAAAAAAAACCATTCATTAAATATAAATAAAATAGGGTATTATTATTAATAAATAATAGGATAAAAAATAGTGTACTTATTGCTAATAATTAATAAAAGTAAGTGTTTTAAACATAATATAAAAAAACAATAATCAAACTCTAAATTCAAAAGAAATTAAATTAAATTAAATTAAAACCAACAACAACAGTAGGTGGGAACCTACTGCCGAGAAGAGGAGAGAGAGAGAGAGAGAGAGAGAGAGGAGAGTTGACTGAGAGAGAAGAGAGAAATCACGGCTGAAAAGCAAAACAAAATAGAAGGGAATAGAAGAAAGAAGAAAGGAGGAGAAAGAAAGACGCGCGCATAATGTTAAATACAACTCCACTAAGTGCAGCCACAAGCACAAGCGAAGATAACCTTGACAAAGAAGCACGTGGAAAATGTGCTGGTAGAGGCTGTAATTAGTAAAGATAGTTTGTTAGTTAGTTAAGGCAGTTGTTAGAAAATAGTTTGTTAGTTAGTTAAGGCAGTTATTAAGCTGAGTTAGAAAAGCGGTTAGTTTGTTAAATATGAGTTAGGTAGTTCAGCTTGTATAAATAGAGGAGTGATTCTGTGGAGTTCTGTACTTAATTAAATGGTAATTCACTTGAATCCATTAATGCAGAATATTCATTCAGTCTTCTTTGTGTGTGTTTTGTTCTTAGACCTCTTGAGGAATGTTTCCAGTGTACACCAGCTATTTGATGAAAGGCTGGTTGAAGATCAATCAAAGCAACTTTAAGTACTGATTTTGTTATGGTATCAGAGCTATCAATGACGAGAGTCAATCGATCCTGAAGAAATCAAATCGAGCAAACCCTAATTGTGTTGCGAAGGATCTATGGCAGAAACCAGATCATCTAAGTATCTTCCTCCCTCTCTTTCCTTTTTGATTGCAAATTTTCAGTGGTTCATAACTGTAAAACTTGATTCAACAAATTTCTTTGTCTGGAAAACTCAAGTAGAAAATGCTTTAATTGCTAATAACTTGTTTCAACATATAAGTGGAACATCACCTGTACCACCTACTCATCTTGTTGATGAATCTGGTAACAAATCAGAAAATCCCCTGTATGCTTCGTGGTTAACAGTAGATCGGATGCTTCTGTCATGCCTAATTGCTACACTTACGCCATCCATTCTTCCTCATGTTGTTGGATCATAAACATCACAGCAAGTCTGGCAAAAACTTGAAGAAAAGTTCAGTAGTCTGTCTAGATCTCATATACATGATCTTAAGCGCAAGTTGTTTAATATGAAGAAGACGACATCCATGGAGTTATATCTGGATTCAATTAAAGAAATCATTCAAAAATTGGCTTCCTCATGAACAAAAATAGAAGAAGAAGACCTTGTCTTTCATGCCTTACAAGAGAATACAATTCCCTTAAACAGAGTATTAGAACGCACTTTGAGGATATATCGTTTAGTCATCTGTCTTCTATTCTACTAGCTGAAGATCTTCATCTTGATCAAACTACTGTGGACTGTGGTTGATTCCACAACTGTTCTCGTTGCACAGAGTGGTTCCAATCACACTGGACCAGTTGTAAACCATGGAAACCAAAATAATATTGGTTTTCAACTAGCAGGTGTAAGTCAAAATAGTGCTACCTATCAACAACATGGATCTCCTATGAATAATTCTGGTCAATCTTTTAATAATTGGTCTAACAATAATGGAGGCCAGTTCTTCCAGAATGGTAACAGAAGAGTCAATAACAGGTATAAGGGAGGATATGTCCAAAAACCTAATTTTGGAGGATATCAAGGTAATTATCAACCTTCAAACATGAATGGAGGATGTCAGATATGTGGCAAGACAAATCATTCTGCACTTACCTGTCATCATCGACAAAATCTCAGCTACAAACCTCCATTCTTTGGCCACAATATGAATCCTGTAATGTACAACACTGGTTCTTTCTCTCAACCTCATCCAGGGCAGCCATCTCAAGCTATGTTTGCAGCAGACAACTCATTCACTACACCATCTTCATCTGCCATGACTCATCAGAATCTTATGCAGCCCCAACAATTTGGTCAGAATGGTCAGTGATTTTTTTATACAAGAGCTACTTCACATGTCACCAACAATCCTCAGAATATCACTGAGACTCATCCTACCTTGACTACAGAACATGTTGCAGTGGGAAATGGACAACAAATTCCTATTGTTAACACAGGTAAAGGACTTATTGCTACTCCACAAGGCTCTTTTCAATTGTCCAATGTGTTACATGCTCCCTTTATTTCCCATAATCTTCTATCTGTGCATAAGTTTGCACTTGACAACAACTGTAGAATCACTTTTGATTCATGTGGATATTTAATCCAGGACAAGCAAACACTCAGAACTCTTCTTCAGGGACCTTGTCTCAAGGGGCTGTACCCCCTTCAGCCTTCCTCTAAAACAACGCAGGCTTTCACTGCAGATACCAACTAGGCATATCCAAGTCTACAACAACGGATTGTCACTCCTATAAAGTCTCTAAAAGTCACAAGCTCCCATTTACTTCTTCAACATCTGTTAATACTACTGCTTTCTAGTTAGTTCATATGGACGTTTGGGGCCCTGCCCTTGTACTATCTTTTAGTGGTTTTCGGTATTACCTACTGCTTGTAGTTGATTTTACCAGATATAGCTGGCTCTTTCTTTTAAAGGCCAAGTCTGATGTGCATAGCTGTGTCCAAGCCTTTCAAGTGTTTGTTACAAACCAGTTTAATGCATCAATCAAGATAGTACGTTCTGATAACGGTGGTGAATTTCTTAACTCCCTTATGACTCATCTTTTCTCTAATTTTGGTATTCTTCATGAAACTACTTGTCCTTACACTCCTAAACAAAATGGTATTGCTGAACGTAAACATGGCCATATAATAGAAACTGCCATTGCTCTTCTTCATCAAGCTCAACTTCCTGTCACATTCTGGCTTGAAGCCATTTCCACTGCTATGTATCTCATCAATAGACTGTCCCACTCTTCTCTGGGCCATCAAGTTCCTTTTCATTTAATCTATCATAAACCCCCAGAATATCATTCTCTTAAGCCTTTTGGCTGCTGCTGTTTCCCTTGGTTGCGCCCATATAATTCCAATAAACTTGTTCCTCGCTCAAAACCTTACATCTTCTTAGGATATTGTTCCTCTACTAAAGGCTATTGATGTCTAGATCCTCTCACCAATCATGTTTATGTGTCCAGACATGTCAAGTTTCTTGAGCATGAGTTTTCGTATCCTCAACTTGTGCACTCTTCCTCTGCTCCACCTGTTCCCTTATCACCTCCAGCTACTCCTCTTCATTTTACTCTGCCTTCCTCTTCTAATTCTCCTATTTCTCCACCAACTAGTTCAATGTCTTCACCTCGCCCTTCTGTTTCTCCAGCATCCAGTACTCAAGTGTCTCAACCATGTGTTCCGATTTCTTCTCCACTATTTGTATCTACTGTAACCCCCCCTATCCCAATCCATCATATGATCACTCGGTCCAAAAATGGTACTGTTACTCCCCGTATTCCTTTATCCCTACTCACTGTTACTGCTCCACCTACTAAACCACAAGCCTTTAAGGAAGCTGTTAAGTTTCCTAAGTGGCGAGCAGCCATGCTTAAGGAGTATAATGCTTTGCTACATCAGCATACTTGGTCTTTAGTCTCTCCTCCACCTGGTCCTCTACTGTTGGGTGTAAATGGATCTATAAAATAAAGAAAAACTCTGATGGCAGTATAGCCCGATACAAAGCCAGACTTGTGGCTCAAGGTTATCAGCAAACAGAAGGTCTGGATTATACAGAAACTTTCAGTCCCGTCGTCAAGCAATAAAGGTGGTTCTCACTATTGTTGTTCAGCATAACTGGCCCATTAAACAACTTGATGTTTCTAATGCTTTCCTTCATGGGCAACTTCAAGAAGAGGTTTATCTTAAGCAACCACCAGGTTACATTGATCCCATTCATCCTGGTCATGTGTGCGAGCTTCATAAAGCCTTGTATGGATTGAAACAGGACCCTAGGGCCTGGTATGACATGTTATCCTGTTGCCTTCTTAGCCACGGCTTCACTAACAGTTGTGCTGATTCTTCTCTCTTTGTGCTACACAAAAACAAGGCTACTGTTTATTTGCTAGTTTATGTCGATGATATACTTATCACTGGTAGTGATCCCTCTTTGGTTCAACAAATCATTACGCAACTCAGCATTAGTTTTGCTCTGAAAGATCTCGGCATTCTTCATTATTTTTTGGGCATTGAGGTCCTTTATACACCTACTGGCTTAATCTTATCCCAGGCTAAATTTGCTAAAGAATTACTTTCCAAAGCAGGCATGCTTGATTATCGACCATGTGGTTCGCCCTATGCTTACAAACCTGCTGAGTCTGATTATACGTTATTTGATCCTCCTGAGTTTTACCGGAGTTTAGTTGGTTCTCTTCAGTATCTTACGTTAACTCGTCCAGATCTATCTTTTGCTGTTAATTTAGTGTGTCAACATATGCAATCTCCCACGGTTGCTCATTTTAATGCCGTCAAACGCATCCTCCGCTATGTACAGGGTACCATTCATTAGGGCCTTCAATTCCTTCAGGGAAGTTTTACCCTTAATGACTACTCTGATGCGGATTGGGCTGGTAGTCCTAGTGATTGCAAATCTACTGGTGGTTTCTGTGTTTTTATGGGCTCTAATTTGATCTCCTGGTCTGCCAAGAAACAACCTACAGTTGCTCGTTCCTCCACTGAGGCTGAGTATAAGGCCTTCACTAATCTCACTGCTGAAGTCCTTTGGTTACAACAATTATTTCATGACTTGACCACCACTTCTCAATGTTCTGTTCCTGTTCTTTGGTGTGATAATATTTCGGCCATTTCTCTGGCCTCCATTCCTGTCTTTCATGCTCGCACCAAACATGTGGAAGTTGATTACCACTTTATTCGGGAAAAGGTTGTTAAGCAACAGGTTATTGTTCAATTTGTACCGTCTCAGGCTCAACTAGCTGATGTCTTTAACAAACCATTGCCTATTCATCAGTTTGCTGCTTTTCGTACCAAACTTATGTTGGTTGATCACCCATCATCAGTTTGTGGGGGAATGTTAAATACAGCTCCACTAAGTGTAGTCACAAGCACAAGCGAAGATAACCTTGACAAAGAAGCACGTGGAAAATGTGCTAGTAGAGGCAGTAATTAGTGAAGATCGTTTGTTAGTTAGTTAAGGCAGTTGTTAGAAAATAGTTTGTTAGTTAGTTAAGGCAGTTATTAAGCTGAGTTAGGAAAGCGGTTAGTTTGTTAAATATGAGTTAGGTAGTTCAGCTTGTATAAATAGAGGAGTGATTCTGTGGAGTTCTGTACTGAATCAGATGGTAATTCACTTGAATCCATTAATGCAGAATATTCATTCAGTCTTCTTTGTGTGTGTTTTGTTCTTAGACCTCTTGAGGAATGTTTCCAGTGTACACCAGCTATTTGATGAAACGCTGGCTGAAGATCAATCAAAGCAACTTTAAGTACTGATTTTGTTACATAACTCTAAACAAAATACAAAACGTGAGATTTTGAGATACCTCGTGAAATTAATATGCGCGCAGGAAATTTTGGATGACGAAAAAATGAATAAAGGGTCGAATAGGGATTGTATAAATAGACTAAAGGATCAGTGCCCAAATAGGATACGAATTGAAAGGGTATTATTTAAATTAGGTAATTACCAAATCATATAAAATATATCCAAATCGAAATTTTTAAAAAAATATATGAAAACCGTATATTCTATTAAGATTCCTACCAAAATAATAAGATAACATTTCCTATCCGAAGGTTCAATGAATCTGGATGGTTCGAAATAAAATACCAATTAAATCTATAAAAAAAAAAAAGTTACTAGTTACAAATTAATTATTCCAAAAATGTCAATAAAATAATTAAATTTGATAAAGATTATTATTTCTAATTTAAAAAAATACAGGGTCTTTATAATTGTGGCCGAACTCCTCATTTCTTCCTCGTTCTTTCCTTTCTTCTTCTTTTTCCTTCTTCTCCTCTTCTTCCTTTTTTCCAGAATACTCTCTCTCTTGGGTAACTCTCTTTGTTGGAGAAAATAATAAAAGGAAAGTGAGGATTTTTGAGGTGTTTTAAAGAAAAATAAGGAGGTAGGTTTTATAAGGGAAATAATATGGGTATATAACTATGTCTAGTACGATAAGGCTAGTTTCTCCTACGTCTGTCCAACATACAAGTGATCGACTAGGTCTTCCATATAGTGCTTCAAAAGGTATCATCCCAATGCTCGCTTGAAAACTATTATTGTAAGCAAACTCGACCAATGATAGGTGTCTCTCCCAACTTCCCATGAAGTCCAAGGCACAAGCTCTAAGCATGTCTTCCAAAGTTTGAATCGTGTGTTCAAATTGTTCATCGATTTGTGGATGAAATGCAGTACTAAAACATAACATGGTGCCCAAGGCTAACTATAAGCTCTGCCAAAACTGACATATGAAGCGGGGTTCCCAATCGGACATGATCGATATAGTACTCCTTGCAATCAAACGATCTCGTTGATATAAAGACGACTATAAGATTCCAGGGTATCGGACATCCTTATAGGTAGAAAATGCGCGCTCTTTGTCAGACAATCTACGATAACCAAGATAGCATCATTCTTCTTAGCGGCTCGGGGTAAACCCGTCACGAAGTCCATAGTCACATGCTCTCACTTCCAACCTGGAATGGGTAAAGGCTGCAGTGTTCCTCCGATTTACTCCGTGGGTGTATGGCAAAGTTTGATCTGTGGAACTCCTTCAACACTGATTCTCATAGCATCCCAAAATCAAGTATAAATATCCTCCCTAAAACCTCAAACTCTCACTTTCATGTATAGTCCAACCTACTAGGTTGACTCATGGCGTTAGTCGATGCTTGAAGAAATCTATCCCTTGATCAAGTGTTTGCACCTTCAATATCTCTTGGTGTAGCGTTGGGCTAACCCTCACGGCACAAAGCAAAGTGTCCGGCTTCGATGTCGATGGCTATAAACTAAACTCATTAAGAGTTTCCATCATTTTCCATTCCTGAACTGCCGTTGCTGCTACCATTCCTCTAGACTTGCGACTAAGAGCGTCAGCCACGATGTTAGCCTCCCCTGGATGATATGACAAAATAAAATTGTAGTCCTCTAAATACTCCATCCATCTTCTCTATCGCATGTTCAAGTGCTTCTGGGTGAAGAGATACTTCAAACTCTTATGATCCGTGAAAATTTCGAAGCTCTCCCCATACAAGTAATACCTCAAAGTCTTTAGTGCAAATACCACAGCTGCTAACTCCAAATCGTGGTAGGATAGTTTTTCTCATGTGGTTTCAATTGTCTCGAAGCATAGGCAACCACTCGACCTTTCTGCATCAAAACTCCCCGTAGGCCTTCTCCCGAAGCGTCACAGTAAACCTTGTATTCTTCGTCCCTGGCCAAAATCACCAATATTGGTGCAGTAGTCAATCTCCTCTTTAGTTCCTAGATAGATCACTCGCAAACCTCGTTCTAAACAAATTTGACCTCCTTCTGAGTCAGCTGAGTCATTGGTCTCCCCAACTTGGAAAAATCTTCAATGAACCTCCGATAGTGTCCTGTGAGTCCCAGAAAACTCCGAACTTTGAACACTGTTCTAGGTGGTTTCCAATTCAGGACTGCTTCCACTTTACTAGAATCCACGGCAATTCCTTGTTCTGAAATGATGTGTTCAAGAAATTTCATCTCCTTCAACTAAAATTCACACTTACTCGCCTTAGCGTATAGCTGATTGTCTCATAACACTTACAACACTATCCTCAAGTACTTTTTATTCTCTTCTTCTGACGATGAGTAGATCAATATGTCATCAATAAACACAACCACGAATTGATCTACGAATGTCGCAAAAATCTTGTTCATGAAACTCATGAAGATAGCTGGTGCGTTGGTCAATCGAAATGGCATCACTACAAATTCATAATGTCTATATCAAGTTCTAAAAGCAGTCTTTAAGATATTCTCATTTCTGACTCGTAGCTGGTGATTGCCTGACCATAGGTCAATCTTCAAAAAGCATCTAGATCCTCATAGCTGGTTAAACAAATCATCGATCCTCGATAACGGGTAGCGATTCTTAATCATAACTCCATTCAACCATCGATAGTTGATACATAGCCTCAACATTCCATCTTTCTTCATAACGAGTAATGCTGGAGCTCCCCATGGAGAAGTACTGGGCCAGACGAAACCCTTATCCAACAACTCTTGTAACTGACTCTTCAACTCCCTTAGCTTGGCAGGTTCCATCCAGTGCAATGCAATCAAAATCGGGCTGGTCCTGGGTTGCAACTCAATAATAAAATCTACCTCTCAATGCGGTGCTAAACCAGATAGCTCGTTTGAAAACACATCAGCATACTCGCAAATGACTCTAGGCAAGTCAAACTCATTGCGGTCCTCCTCATCAAGCATCAAGCTTACTATCCATCTGGTTAGTTTCCAGTGCCATCTCAACCGTCTTGTAGAAGAAGATGGGTCTTGTCTATCCCCATTAAACAAGAACCTAGTTCCATCTGCAATGATTGCAATCACCCACTTCTTGTGGCAATCTATCAAATCTTGGTACGCGAACAACCAATCCATCTCAAAACTCATCTCAAAAATTGCCATATTGATCGCTCCTAAATCATAAGACAAATGCAAACCTAACACCTCTAATCACAGTCCTAACATGTAAGACCTACTGACACTTGAACTCCCAAAAGTGTCGCTACACTAAACATCTTCCCGAGTCATTTCGTAATAAATCGACGGTTATTGCCTTTGAACTCTTAAAAGATCAATGTGTGATAAGCAGGTCCATGCGATTGGGCGTTCTGCGTGCTAGCAGCATGATTGCGAAGCATCCGTGTGAAGTTGTTCACTACTGGGTCAAACCTAACATTCACGTTCATAAGTGGCGGCAGCAATGCACCTATTGTACCTATGTTGTGGTGCGAAGTGGTCGAAAGTGCATCATTGCCGTTAACAGGCCCCGAGCATAAACTAGTTACCATCCACCGAATATAAAATTAAGTATCCACGACTAACCTCTTATAGTATGAGTCTCATAAACTAATGACTCAACAACAACTAAAAGCAATCCACGCATCAAAATGAATAGGTAGCACATATAAGTCAAAGCTAATGTCTCGTGAATCCAATGAAGACATCTACAATACAAAAGAGAAAACAAAAGAAAATGTCAAATCTCTATCAATTCAAATACATATAGTTTTCAGAAAACTTTAATTATTTAGGTGTCAATACACTTGCACACACAACTAACTATCTAAGTCATGCGCTAAACAACTAAGCTATTCAAACCCAAAGTCTCTAGTTTCTCATCCGGACTTTGCCATATTTTTTTGGTACGTTATAATAAAATAATTGTTAATTAAGCAGCAGAATAAAAAATGAATTAAAACAATGGCCCAATTCTCAAAATATTTATTAATTGTTCGGCAAAACAATCGACACAAAATTTAGTTCATTAAATAGTTTTGAAAACCAATATCTTGAGTCATAAATTTCACTAATTAAAAATAACTAAGGGACACCCTAGGTCAAACTATCAAACGTTACTAATACCATCAAGTCTATGGTATGTCCTTCTCATCCATCTCAGTCTCTTGAGCTTCTAGGTCATGTTCCCTCTCGACCTGTTCCTTGAAACTTGGAGTGAAATGTCGGGGGCCAAAACGTAGCTCCAAATGAGTGATTAACACTCAGTAGAAAAGTCTAACCTTACCCTTAACTTACAAATAAAAATACATCATAATAATTTTATACAGCGTGCAAAGAATAATAAACAAATATAAAACATGTAATGTCGTGCATAAACATGAATATGCAATGTCGTGCATAAAGCTTTCCGCATTGAGTATCTTTTTATTATTTTTATTATCTCCACACCGGAGTCTTGCAATCCTCCATATCAAAAGTACAAATTCAAGGTCTTGCAATCCCCTTCATTGGTATTGCAGTATTGGAGTCTCGCAATCTTCCTTAGCCAAATTACAACCCTAGGGTCTCGCAATCTCCTTCATTGGTATCACAACATTGGGGTCTCGCAATCCCTCACAATCACCACAACTCCAAATCATTCTGGTTATTACTCATTATCACAACAATGAGATCATCTAACACTGTCGTTCAATTAACTTCCAATTTTCTTGCATGCATGCACAATGCTCATCCATCCTGCTCAACATACAATAATAAAATCTCATCACGCGATTTCAATTAAACATGCATCAAGCATAAATTAAATTGCAATAAATCATATGACATTATCAATATCGATCAATCTAAGTCACATACAATGTCCGTGGGTCCTAACATACAATCGTCACATATAATAAACATCTAACATTCTTGTGGCTCAAACCCAGTCTCAATCTAACCCTTATACTTATTAAATTTACAATTTGATTAATTTACACAATCGAATATACATAATTACTCCAACAATTAATTATTAACGATTTGATTCATATCTCCTACACAATTATCGAACGAAACTAGATCTACTCATAAATCTACTATATAAGTAGGGCTCAGTCTGAAATTCCTTCCTCGATTCGACGAAATCAAACGCTACCAAAAAACCACGAGCCAAAAACCGTACTGAGATTCGATTATCGCAATGCTATATAAAAACAAAAAGACAAAATCATTCATTAAATATAAATAAAATAGGGTATTATTATTAATAAATAATAGGTTAAAAATAGTGTACTTATTACTAATAATTAATAAAAGTAATTATTTTAAACATAATATAAATAAACAACAATAATCAAACTCTAAATTCAAAACAAATAAAATTAAATAAAATTAAAACCAACAACAGTAGGTGGGAACCTACTACCGAAAAGAGGAGAGAGAGAGAGAGAGAGACGAGAGTTGACCGAGAGAGAAGAGCGAAACCATAGCTGAAAAGCAAAATAAAACAGAAGGGAATAAAAGAAAGAAGAAAAGAGGAAAGAAAGACGCACGCGTAACTCAAAAAAATACAAAACGTGAGATTTTGAGATAACTTGCGAAATCAATACGCGCGCAGGAAATTTTGGACAACGAAAAATGAACAAAGGGTCAAATAGGGGCTGTATAAATAGACTAAGGGATTGGTGCCTAAATAGGATACAAATCGAAAGGGTATTATTTAAATTAGGCTATTACCAAATCATATAAAATATAACCAAATCGAAATCTTTAAAAAAATATGGAAACCGTATATTCTACAAAGATTCCTACCAAAATAATAAGATAACTTTTCTATCCGAAGGTTCAATGAATCTGAACAGTTCAAAATAAAATACCAATTAAATCTAAAAAAAAATTACTAGTTAAAAGCTAATTATTCCAAAAATATCAATAAAATAATTAAATTCAATAAAAATTATTATTTTTAATTTGAAAAAATACTGGGTCATTACAGTTGTGGTCGAACTCCTCATTTCTTCCTCTTTCTTTCTTTTCTTCTTCTTTTTCCTTCTTTTCCTCTTCTTCCTTTTTCCCGGAATACTCTCTCTCTCTCTCTCTTGGGTAACTCCCATTGCTGGAGAAAAAAATGAAAGGAAAGTGAGGACTTTTGAAGTGTTTTAAAGAAAAATAGGGAGGTTGGTTTTATACGGGAAATAATATGGGTGTATAATATATATATATATATATATCTAATGATGTGAGGGTGAAGTGTGGGTGTGGTGAGAGAGAGTGATGTGAGGGTAAAATGTGGGTGTGGTGAAAGTGAGAGGCGATGGGAGAGGGTGAGATTTGATGAATTGGAGTGGGTAGTGGGTAGTGGGTAGTGGGTACTGGGTAATGGGTAAATATAAGAAAATACATATGTAATATATATGTAACCTTATATATATACATGTATGTATATATCGGCTGTGCACGCTGTATATATGAATATAGTATGTAAATTACTGTCATGTATAACTTTATAATTAACATTATGCAGGCAACAAGTATACTATATGTATGATACTAGTATGTAACTTTATATGCAAATCAATAAAATGCATGCCCGCAATATGGACAACACAAAAATTAATTAAAATATGTATCATTAAATTTTATTGTGTGGAAGATTTAAATTACACAGTTTTTAAGTCATTTGTTAAAAGTTTTATTATTTTCAAAAATTTGGGTTCTTACATAACATTTTAGAATTTTTAATATTGAACCTAACTATATAGCTTTAGCCACTCGAGCGACTTGCATAAAAATTAAAAGACTATTTTATTAATTCCTGCACGTTTCTTGACTATTTTGTTCGGTTGTGCATATTGTTCGAGTCTGGAATAGTGGGTTACATGTTCACGTGATCATGCATTGGTGTCTTGGTGATTTTGGCGGTGAAATTCTATAAATGTTATCGAGTTTGGGGATGTTCCGATGGTCGAAGGTTGCCTGTGAATCCGCTACTTGGTTAGATATAGCCTTGATTCGGTGTCTTTGTGATTCCGACAATGGGAGACCGTTAAAATCCTACCGGTATGAGGTGCCCCGACAGAGGGAAGGAGTCCGTGAACTCACTTGGAGTCTAAGATCATATTAGCTCTTAGCATAGATTGGAGTTTGGGATTAGATTAGCTTTCAGCATAGGTTGGAGTTTGGGACAGAGTGTAGGTCCTAGCATAGTTGCACGAGTACAGTGATATTGGAGTTGCATGATTTCCATATGATACACATAGCACGACACCGTTATTATTGTTGATGTGCATAATAAAGATATGTTATTGATATGAACCTGTTTTATTCAATATTATCATGGATGCTATGTGTTTTCCTACTCGAACTTCGGCTATTTTCTTTTTAATAACCATTTTACAGGTATTGAAGTTGAGCTAAGAGATTCGAATATTGGTGGACTTTGTGTGTTTCGTAGTTTATTTTCTTTGTATCAGTTGTTAATTATCTTTAGTTTTGCTTTATTATTTGAGAGCTTGTGGGCCTGTAGGATTATTTATTGAGTTGTTGAATTTGAAGACAGCTGTAATTGACGTTATGTTTATTATTGAGATTTATGATATAATGGAATTGATGAAAGAAGTACTTGGGTTTACAACTTAATGGTTTTAATTAAGGTTTTGAGGTTAATTATGTTTTATTTTATTGCTCAATTCATACCCTTGAAGTTTGGGTGTGACAGCCGGGAGTTGCTATAGATTGCTGTAACAGCGTTTGGCTACCCTACCTCTAGATGCTCCGTTATTTTATTTTTTTCAAATAAATATAAACTCCAATAGATATTTCTATCAATTTCACTTTCGCAAACAATTGAATAAACAGTTTTAATTAGTTTCTTGAGAAATCGGATCATTACAAGAATATTCATTGAGGTTAGATAATGACAACACCGAGCATGGTGATGTGGCTATTAGAGAAATTCTAGACACTTCTACTATAACACTTGTTTAATGCATTTTATCTTTTTCTACTCTTCCGCCTTGCATAGTTGGTGTTTACTTGGGAAGAAAAAAACATGAGGAGGAAAATGAGAGTTGGAAGTGTGGGTGCCCAAGGGACAAAAAGAAATAGAAATCAATTAAAGAAAATAGGGAAAGTACTCTTATATGGAGCTTGGTATTGATAAGTACTTATAAGTAAGATTTAATCTTTATTAAGTTCAATAGTCTAGGCTTTTGATGATTCTATAAAAACTTAGAAACCAAATTTAAATTGGGTCCCTGGTGAGTCATTAAAAAAATGAAATTGGCTTTTATGTTGGAAGATCAGTGATGCATAACGTGTATGAGAATTCAGTATTCTTACAAATTTAAATCTACTCTCTATTTGACAATTTTTAAAACATATTTTATAAATGCCCAATTTTAAGCCAATTTTACTGTAGATAACTCTGCATGTATAGTGTATTGTGTAAAGAATTTAGATATTAATTCGAAATGTGAAATTCTCTAAAAATCATAAACTGATATGTTGTCCTAACTTACAGTGCAAATTTTCAGTCCAATTTTTGTAATGTTTAAAAATACTTCCTTGGGTCAAAATATTACAATCTTTTAGTATGATATTCCTTTATAGGTCTAGTTTACTAGGTAAAAACAGATTCATCAAAGGATGAATAAAAAAATTCCAAAAATTCAAAGATTTGAGACTTGTCGGGTTACGTTATGCATTTTCATACATTTCATTAGCATTTGGATATATATTTTGGATTTAAATCTAATAGAAGTAGTATATTCATATTCTAGGCGTAGATCTCATAAGGACTGTCATGGTTACGCCTCCAGCGCATAGAGACTAGAGTCGATAACAGAGTTGGTCATTTTTAAGGTGAGAGTGTACAACATCATCATGGATTGAAATGATTCTTTTCTATATATTTGAAATGAGTAAATTCTATATCTTACTAATTTCTGAGATGGTTTGCCTATGACTTGGGATTATTTTGAGATAAGTGTTCTTTTAGATGGATCAAATAACATTTAACAAATCAATGGTTATTTTTACACCTTTTGTGCCAATATGCTTGATTGTTGCTTGCCTTTGATTGATTGGTAGATTTGGTTGTTGCTTGCCAGTAAGCTTGGTTATCGCTTACCCTATGGGTTGATTACTAATCTAACTTGCTAGCACCTACCATTGTTGATAAAAAATGGACCTCATCACCGCCACTATATGTGAGCTTCTGAATGAGGTAACAGTACCGTCTTAACTCCTGGTCATGAGGTAAACGGCTCGTTGACACATTTGGTAACCCTATAAGTTGTTTTTGGAATAAAGAAGTATTGTTATTTACTTTACATGCCTGGTATCTATAGACAAGAGGCGGTAGATTTGGAAAAGATTATTAAAGTGTTTGAAATTTATTCTTGTGCGAAAGTTGATGATCAAGTTATTTTGTTACTGTGGTACTGGAGTATTGTTTAAACTGCAATCCATCTAAAGTGCACTTAAACATTTCTTTTTATTATGTTGCTTGTGTACACTCTCTTGTAATCCTTCGGTTGCAGATTTTGTTTTGAGTTAGAGATCGATCCACTACAGTGCCAGTCAGACGTTAGGTGGGAGGTTGTCTTTGTGAATATTTGGAATATTGTGGATTGTAACTATGTACATATTACTTTATGAGGTAGGAGTAGCTAAAGTATAATGGAGTATCATAGACTTGTAAATTTTTGTAAAGGATTTTCGATACCTAGTCTGCCTAGTTCGATTGAGTGTGATGCTTATATAAACCACCTCGTCTTTGTTTATGCTTTATAAGTTCATTTTTTTTTTTTTGAGCTAACAGAGAAATGAGATATTAAGTTTGGGGTGTCACTCCTCGTTGAAAGGGTCTAGGCCGTACCGGTGTGAGGTGTTACAGAATTGCGTCTTGAGCCGAACTATATCATTAGTCGTGTCATGCATTGCAAGTTATGTCTTAAGTCAAGTTATGCTCTTAAGGTGTGTCGTGTCCTTTGAAATAAAACTTAGTGTAATAGAAGTGAAGAAAGATGCTTTGATGTTGGACATGGCGTACATGATGGTCATCAAAAACATAGTTCAACATAGGGGTCGGGACCATGTTGGACGGGAGCATCATAACATTGGAATAATAGTTTTAACTTACGGGCAACGCTTGTAACGATCGAGGACTAGATTTTTAAATTAGATTTTTACACAAACGTCATTTCCAAATGTTTTTTTCCTTGGCAAATTATTGCTAGACAGTAGAAATGTACTCTAAAAACATGGACTTAAGTGTTGACCTTAAGTCGTTAGAACCTATCACCTAAACTATACTTTAAATTATTTAAATTACAACACTACACGTTAATTTCTTCCGCTATTCATTAAATATTGCTGCATTACTCTGATCATGCACGTAAATTGGGGAGTACAGGTAGGGTTTTTTATTGATTCTCATTGCACATGGCTTTTCACGTTAAGTACTGATGACATAATTAAATAACTAGAGTTCCAGGCCTTTGGTGATAGCAACCCGGAGGAAGAACTAATTCCACCATGGTTTACTTAAACTAGATTTTGTACTCTGTAATCCCATTTTTGAATGTATTTCTTTTATTTTAGTATTTTGTGACCCAAACTCATATTTTTTCCAATTATGAAATGAATGTTGATTGTGTTTTAGTTATCCTCTTTAAAAAGTAACGTCTTCAAAATTCAGACATTAAACTTCAGCAATTAGTAGGGTGGAAAATAAATATTATAATGAAAAATCTAGATCTGTTAGAAAGAAAAACAATACTCTGAGATCATACATAACAAGTGGCACTATAAGTGTTGACTATGTTAAAACTGGAGATAACATTGCGGATCATTTAACGAAAGCTCTAGCTAGAGAAAAGATCTTAATAGCATCAAGGGAGATGGCCTAAAGAAGAATAAACTAACTACAAGAATATACAACCTAAGGACTTGAGATGCCAAGAACTAGATTCAAAGAAAAAAAAGAATCATAAAGTAGTTTGATGATCTGCACATGATATCAATGGATATCACTATATTTTTAGTCCATCCATACGACGCAAGTGCATATATCTCGTAACGGTTATGAATGATGAGTTTATTTTATAAAAACTCCTAATTTGGACTATAGCTCTTATAAGTAGGATGTTAGAGTTGCGAGAGCATCCTTGATAGATGGATCTGTATGAGTTTGATGGAGTAGCTAAAGTATAATGGAGTATCATAGACTTGTAAATTTTTGTAAAGGATTTTGGATACCTAGTCTGCCTAGTTCGATTGAGTGTGATGCTTATATAAACCACCTCGTCTTTGCTTATGCTTTATAAGTTCATATTTTTTTTTGAGCTAATAGAAAAATGAGATATTAAGTTTGGGGTGTCACTCCTCGTTGAAAGGGTCTAGGCCTTACCGGTGTGAGGTGTTACAGAATTGCATCTTGAGCTGAACTATATCATTAGTCGTGTCATGCATTGCAAGTTATGTCTTAAGTCAAGTTATGCTCTTAAGGTGTGTCGTGTCCTTCGAAATAAAACTTAGTGTAATAGAAGTGAAGTAAGATGCTTTGATGTTGGGCATGGCGTACAAGAAAAACATAATGGTTGGAACACATGATAGACAAGAGTTAAATTTGGGAATGATGGTCGTCAAAAACATAGTTCAACATAGGGGTCGAGACCATGTTGGACGGGAGCATCATAACATTGGAATAATAGTTTTAACTTACAGGCAACGCTTCTAACGATCGAGGACTGGATTTTTAAATTAGATTTTTACACAAACGTCATTTCCAAATGTTTTTTTTCCTTGGCAAACTTTTGCTAGACGGTAGAAATGTACTCTAAAAACATGGACTTAAGTGTTGACCTTATGTCGTTAGAACCTATCACCTGAACTATACTTTAAATTATTTAAATTACAACACTACACGTTAATTTCTTCCGCTATTCATTAAATATTTCTGCATTACTCTAATCATGCACGTAAATTGGGGAGTACAGGTAGGATTTTTTATTGATTCTCATTGCACATGGCTTTTCACATTAAGTACTGATGACATAATTAAATAACTAGAGTTCCAGGCCTTTGATGATAGCAACCCGGAGGAAGAACTAATTCCACCATGGTTTACTTAAACTAGATTTTGTACTCTGTGATCCCATTTTTTAATGTATTTCTTTTATTTTAGTATTTTGTGACCCAAACTCATATTTTTTCCAATTATGAAATGAATGTTGATTGTGTTTTAGTTATCCTCTTTAAAAATTAACGTCTTCGAAATTCAGACGTTAAACTTCAGCAATTAGTAGGGTGGAAAATAAATATTATAATGAAAAATCTAGATCTTTTAGAAGGAAAAACGATACTCTGAGATCATACATAACAAGTGGTACTATAAGTGTTGACTATGTTAAAACTGGAGATAACGTTGCGGATCATTTAACGAAAGCTTTGGCTTGAGAAAAGATCTTAATAGCATCAAGGGAGATGGCCTCAAGAAGAATAAACTATCTACAAGAATATACAACCTAGGGACTTGAGATGCCAAGAACTAGATTCAAAGAAAAAAAAGAATCATAAAGTAGTTTGATGATCTGCACATGATATCAATGGATATCACTATATTTTTAGTCCGTCCATACGACGCAAGTACATATATCTCATAACGGTTATGAATGATGAGTTTATTTTATAAAAACTCCTAATTTGGACTATAGCTCTTATAAGTAGGATGTTAGAGTTGCGAGAGCATCCTTGATAGATGGATCTGTATGAGTTTGAAAGTGGGGCCACTTTCTATGAGAACATGGCTAATTTTCTAGAACACTCATGAAAACTGGGATCAATGACAAGGCCATTACTATGCCAACTTAGAAGATCTTTGTAGAGTTCTCGAGTAATGTATGTGTGATGTGATATTTTTTATTTCGTAAAAAAAAGCGTTAGATTCAGACTTTGTAATTGTTGATTTTGGATCAATGTCCCACAACATTAAATGTGGGTTCAAACCATTGGCACCCCCATTACACATGATGCTCTATCTTTACCTATAACTTATTTTTTTGTGTATTATTTATTGGATCTTTTTTTATTCTATAAAAATAAGTGAGAGATTATTAGAACATTTTTATAATTTTTTTTAATAATTATTTAGTCGTAAAAAATATCTTCAATTGAATTCCAATTTTAATTCATTTATTCATCCATGTTCGTATTGCAAAAGCCTTTTAATACCCAACACAAACTATATTATTTTTCCATTATAGGAAAAAGAGGGTACTATTAGAAGATTTTATCACCTTTCAAGTAGTGTAAACTTGTGACTATATACAACTAGGTGGTCGAACTTGTTGTGTTCTGAGTACGACATCCAACTCATAATGTTTTGCACCAAAAATCTTCCATAGATGACGCGAATTGTCTAAAGAGAGTGACCTAGGCTGCATTTCAATCTTCGCCACCTCATATCAATAATTTTGTATTGTAACATAAAATTCTTGCAAAATCGTGTATTTTTTGAATGATGTGTTTACAATAAAACTAATTTAAGTGAAAAGGCTAAAAAACTAAATTAAAGTCTTGCAAATATTACTTTCTTGCTTATATTCATGTACTTTACTTTCTCGCTAACCTAAGGCCCTCACCTGCCAAGAAAGGATGAGAAAACTAATTTTTCTGTAATTTACTGTTCAGTTATTAAGAAAGTAGTGGGTCCCACACTTAAAAAGTTTTTTGCTCGAATTTAGTTTCCTATAAATCATGTCCAGCTAAATTCATAGGATTATGCGTAACGAGAAAATTTTAAGGTTTCTATTTGGACTGTGATAATTATTGAATTATTGTGTTAGTATTTTTTCCTCCTTATTTGAATTTTTTTTGTCTTCCATCAATTTTTTGTGGGCTATTGATTTATCTCGAAAAAAGACTTTAGAAAAGTATAAAATTATGTCAAAAAAAAACATGGCTTTTGGACATAGTTTTATATTTTTTAGATTCCTTTTGTCGAGATAAACCAATATTTCATAAAGTATTAATAAAAATACAAAAAAAAATAGATTAAAAAATTACTTTAGTTAAGTACACTAGTACACCAAGACGTACAATAACTATATATGTGTTTTAGGATATATTATGTTTAAGATACCTTACTTTCTTTTTACACGGAAAAATATATACCAAAGGTACAGCGGTACATATATATATATATATATATATATATATATAGCATATTAACATATTTTAATCTTGTATACATGTATTGTAACATATTTAATACCTTATGTTCACATCAAAGTATATCTAATATGTTGTATACATATATATTTAATGTATCTATTCCATTATATTTATATATCACATACATATCTAATATATCAAATACATATTATTTCTACAGTTAGTTTTGTTAGTGGAATAAAACTATATATTTATCTTGTTATTTGTTTAACTTGGTAGA